>CM021102.1:118496190-118759346 GCA_007115665.2 Sequoiadendron giganteum
GCTTCCTAGGCACATGTCGAAGAGAGTAAAAGTGCACAGTGACCAGTCGGTGCAGGACCCGTGGTACGCACCCCTATCCGACTTTTAATTTTTTTGTTTTGCGTGCATTAAATAGGGTAAAAGTGTCTTTTAAATTGAGTGATGCTAAATAGCATCACTGAAAATGCTTTATCGACATTGTGTTGTCCTGTATTGGACCACATATGCAAACAACGTCGTGCATCTTAGTTTGGAAATTAGTGTTTGTTGGTCAAACTCTGCCACGTATGAAAATTTAACCGCATGACACAATTAGGGATTTAGGGTTTGCCACAAAGTCAATCACATATGTGAATAGCATCGCACGGGTCACTTTGGAATTAGGAAAATTACAAACTCAGCCACGATGACGTAGTTTGCAACTTTCCAAACTGCACCGCATTTGCAAACAACACTGCATTTGTTTTTTTGGATGCAAAAATTAGCGCGAGATGAAATTTTTTTCTTTTTCTTGATACGATGGCTTCCTTTGTGTAGGAGGAGCTTGATGTGTTTCACTCGCGGGAGAACAGATGGTCGCTGCTCCGTAGATTGCAGTATATGCATGAGTTAGTCCAGGAGTAGCATGGTGCTCTTGGTCTTTGGTATATTGCGTACATCTGTCCTGTTGGGGTGCACTTAAGCATGATGACAACCTTGGTCGAGCGGTGGTAGAACAAGACTTCCTCCTTCCACCTTCCTATCAATAGGGTTACCGTTACCCTTGAGGATGTCTAGCATATCCTCTGATTACCTATCCATTGGGCCAAATTCATCTATGATCCAAATGCCGACGGAGATGTTTTCTATGGTGTTATGCAGCTTGATGAGATTCAATTCTCTGATGGGTAGATTGATTTAGAGAGATATCCTGGTCGCATACATATTTATAGGTTGATCATTGTTTTTATTATTTCAAGCCTTGTGGCAATTGATCGGCAAGGTCGATACTTTAGTCCAAGCTGGGGATTGGCATATAGCCGATGGTTTTTCATAGGGAGTGCTTTTCTTGGGGACCAATATTACTAGCATCCCTATATAGGGATCTTCATGAGTTTCCATACCTAGATAGCAGGTCCCTCAGGGTCAAAGTTACCTTATTACACATCTAGGCATGGGAGAGGATCCCAGTACTTTGCCCAGATGTCACACCAATTATTCTTGAGATAGATGATCTTGTTACTTGGTGGTACAGTGGGGCAAAGATCCATTTTACTTATACTAGTATAGGTGGTCTTGCACACTGGTGACGAGTTCTCAATGAGATGAGAGAGTTCATCCAGAGACCCTGGATGGTCATTGGCCCATGGTATGATGATGTTCAATAGTTGTTTTACACCAGACAGGTTAGGTGGATGTAGGTTTGGGAGCATACCATGATAGAGCGGTATCTCCCTGACAAGGTGGCTAGACAGTTCATAGAGGTACAAGATAGGCCAGATGATTAGTATGTGGCAATCTTCACTCATATGACTAGAGAGACAACATGTGGCCAATCCATTCTGCTAGCTGAGGCAGTGTCCTATTTCAGATAGTTGGTGGTTTGACCATGGCCGTATGATCAGGGGCCAATAGATGTAGGGGTTACTCCAGAATATTAAGCTTGGTTCAGGCCTTCCCTAAGATTGAGAGTTCCTTGTACAATCATTCCATGGAAAAGACTCAGAGGTAGGACAATAGGCATAGGTCGAGGACAAGGCAGAGGAGGAGGTGGACCACCTCCTCATCAGACACCTCCTAGGGATCCATCATAGCAATCGCCTCCCTGAGTAGGGGTCCAAGATGGTCAACCAAGAGTAGTCCCATAGCAGGATCTAGCAGCCCAACTAGCATCACAACGCGAACATAGAGATGCACTGATCCAACAGTTGTAGGGTCAGATTCAGGTGCTAAGAGCAGAGAGAGATGAGGCTAGGCAATAGTTTGTGGAAGTTACTGCCAAGAGGAACTAGGCACGATTCAAGAGGGATCAAGAGATTGGTTAGCGAAGGCAGTTGGAGAGTAGAACTTCCTCATCTTGGGATCATTCAGTTGATCTATGGGCATACAGAGAGGTGGTTAGGGAGGCTGAGTATTATTGCCAACACTATAGGTAGGCAGTGCCACCAACAGGTAGAGTGCCAGACTTCTCCTAGCAGATAGGGATGCAACCACCAAAGGATCATGGTGACAGGAAGGTGGGGGAGGGTGAGGGGCATAGCTAGTAGGGCTAGCCCTTGATCACATACAATTTTCAATTTTTGATTCATTGGTTGCATTATTTCCCCTAATGTACCATGTATTTTTATGTACACTTGATCCAATTTTGTACCATGATAATTTATTATTTGATGATATATATGAGATGGTTCACCCTTTTATGAGATGTTTTTGCAATGTATGATATGCATTTCTTACTTTCTTATATGCTATTAGATGTTCCTATTTCTTATGTTCATGTGATATGATGAGTTTTCTAATTGATGCATTTATTTTTGTATCTTTTTCATGTATTTTAACTATGATCCTATGAATGTAATGTATGGTAATGATGGTGCAATGGATGCAAATGGTAATGGATGCTAATAATTATGTATGGTGTAATGCTTTCTTAAGATGCTTAGAATAAAAAATCTATATTATTCCTCATAACTTAAGATGATGGTATGATGCAATATGATTTTTATGCTAATGACTTGGTGGATGCAGAGTGTATGAATTGGTGATGTTTTGATTACTATCATGATACCATGTTAGTTTGAAAAGAAGATAGAACTTATAAATGATGAGTTAGTTAGGATAATGATGACTTTCTTTTCCAAGAGTTAGGATTTTTGAAGGGTCAATTATGTTATGTTTGATAACACACCTAGGTATGATGCATCAATGTATAAAGAACCAAGATAGCATTGTACCCAGTGTGATGGACTTTGAATTGACAATCAGATAAGACTATTCTTGTTCACACTTAGCATGCACACTTCATTTATGATGTAGTTCAAACATTCTAAACATCTCGAGCCAAAAAATAGGAAAGCAAGCTTTCTTATTTGGTCAACAAGATATCTAAAACATCCTCTCCACAAACTAAACAAAGCACATACAACTAAGCTATTTTACAAGCGTATCCCAACAAAATAGTAGATAAAAGAGACAATGATCTTTGCCCCATTCCTTTCTCTCTATACCTGTTTTTTTTAGGCATCATCAAGAGGTCCTTAGAATGGGCACAAAATAAGATAAGTCAATAAAAGACCAAATAAAACAAACCAAACAAGCTAATGTTCTTCATATTGCTAGTCAAGACTAGACTACTGTGAGGTACCTAATTCTTATGTCCATCATGGGAAGGATTCATCCTAGGACATGTTGTGATTAGGGTTTTGATGAGACTGATTGGATGATAAGCTATTTATATTCTGAGTTGACCAACTTGCTTGCTTACTGATTTAGACTTTCGAGACTTAAACGATTAGGGTGTTCATTTTTGAACCTGCTAGACTTGCTTTTGATTGACCTACCAAAGGGTGACAACGATGATTGATTTATTGGAAATGATGATCATGGGTGAAAGCGAGATGAGATGGATGCACCATTTTGGATTTTTCAGATATTTTGAGGCTATTTTTTTGGTATTTTGAAATGTTTTACAATTTTTTTTGGTATTTTCACATTTTCCAATGTTTTTGGTATTTTCAAGATCTACGATGAAGAGACTAACTAAAATACATATCCTAGGGGTCTCGGGAGCTGATCCATAGATTATCCTTGACTACGCTATACACGTAGAGACCACATAGTTTGACTGACGACAAAATTGACTCCATGATGAGATAGATGGGCAAACAAATTGCCATTTTGTTGTGACAGACGCCTAGGGAATGACCTAAGATGTCTCGAGGGATGATAAAAGATAAACCTTGCCTACATTCAAGCTCAGAGATAATGTAGTTCAAACAAGGTGGAAACTGAAAAGACTCAATGATTAAATTTTTGAAGATTTTCTGAGATTTTTGATATGTTTTTGGATTTTTGATGAATTTTCTGAATGTTTTTGGGTTTTTTGATGTCTTGGGAAGAGCACAAAATATATACACAAATCCAATCCACTACTAGTTTGAAGAACATGCCCACAACATTAAGTGATAGACTACTTCAATAAAGGCAGGACAAACTAACCTTAGGAATATGCCAATTAGTACTATGGTGTAATATGATATGGGCATCAACTCAGGCTATGGTATGGATGTGAGCGAATGGGTGGATGGAGGATTAATGAAATGTGATGAAATGAATGAGTGATTAATGCAGAACTAGTTGATGGGGAGTGCTTTATTTACACTTGACACATGTTTGTCAAGTTTTTGCCAAGGTACTTGTCCAAAGTGCCACCGAAGTGGTTTTCACTAGAGGATGATTTTTTAATTTTTCCGTTTTCAATCCCTTTTCTGATTTTTTTGGATTTTTCATATTTTTTGATTTTTTTGTTGTCACCAAGAGACCTGTTCGCCAAGTTTTCATCAAGGTTACCAAATTTTCAAGATATTTTTTTGATTTTTTTGTATTTTTTGGTTCCATACCTTGCAAGTTATTAGGCATAAAACTTTTTGAGATGGGAGTTGTTCAGAGGCTTCTGCAAAGGCTCGCTTTCTAATGTTTCTAATTGATATGCTCCTGATTTATAGATGACTATGATGATGAAAGGTACCAATGAGTTGGGCTCAAATTTTCCATTGCTCTCTGGATTTGGCACATTCTTTTCTTTTTTAGCACAAGGTCACCAACTTGGAAGGTGTGTTGCCTGATCTTCTTGTTGTAGTTGTGTTTTAGACGATTCTGATAGACCTATAGATGGTTGAGAGAATCCATGGACCATTCATCTAGTAACTCCAGCTCATTTAGTCTTGTGATCCTGTATTCTTCATTTGTGATAAGGTTTTGCAATGATATCCTTAGTGACGGGAGCTCGATCTCGATAGGGAGGATGGCTTCTGATCTATAGACTAGGGAGAATGGGGTGGCACCTGTTGGCATGCGGATTTTGGTGTGGTAGGCCCATAAGGAATGATTTAGCTACAGATGTTAGTCACGAACAAATTGATTGATTTTTTTCTTAAGTATTTTTAGAATGAATTTGTTGGCAACTTCTTCTTGACCGTTGCCTTGTGGGTAATCTGGAGTGGAAAAGTGATGTTGGATTTTGAATTTTTTGCACAAGTCATGGACATCTTGATTCTTGAAAGGTGTCCCATTATCAGAGATAATAGATTGAGGGACATCATATTGGCAAATGAGATAGTTCAAGATGAACTTGGATATTTTCTTTCCTGTGATGTAGGTCTTGGGAATTTTTTCGACCCACTTTGTGAAATCCTTCATGGTGGTGATGATGAACTTGTGGCCATTGGATGAGGTGGTTGTGATTTTACCTATGAGATTGAGCCCCCATTGGGAAAAGGGCCAAGGTGTGATAATATGATGTAATTCCTCAGCTATTACATAAATAAGGTCTCTATGTTACTGGCACTGTAGACACCTTTTGATGAAGTATGTGCTTCTCTTTCCATTGTCAGCCAGTAGTACCCTGTTCTTAGTAACTTCTTGGCCAAGGTCATACCACTCGCATGTGAACCACACATGCCATTATGTACTTCAGTCAGATCATTCAAGTCTTCCTCAAGTTTTAAGAAACGTAATAGGGTTCCATCAATGCTTCTACGGAAGAGGGTTTCCTCTAGGATGACAAAATGTAAGGATCTTTTAACAAAGGTTCATTTGAGGTTCGGGGTGATATCAACTAGGAGAATACCTAGTCTAAGGTAGGTGTAAATTTCATGATACCAAAGATCACCAGGACCAACGAGTTTGCATGCATATTTCAACTCTGGTACCTCAAAAGTAGGTATGAGAAGCTGCTCTATCAAGAATTTGGGTTTCAAGACATTGTGAGGGATATCTAGCAAGGATCCAATTGTTTCCATTGTATCAGTCGCTCTGTTGTTTTACCCTCAATATCTGCTCAAAGGTGATATCAATAAAATATTCTCTGAGGAATTCTACTAGATTCTTGTATGGTGTGAGCTTATCATCCTTAATTTGGTATTCACAATTTACCTGGTTGATAATAAGTTGTGAATCCCCATAGACCTTTAATTTCATGATTCGCCACTATGCCGCAATTTTGAGACCTATGGTTAAAGCCTCGTATTTTACAATATTATTGGTATAGGGGAATGCTAATTTGTAAGATCTTGGTATGAAATCCCCCTATGACATGATAAAGAAGACACCGGATCCTGATCCATGTTGTGTGTGGGAACCATCAAAGTAGAGTTTCCAGTGATCGACTATGCTGATATTAAAAATGGACTCATCTGGAAATTCCGATGAGTGAATTCTCTACATAGATGGGAGCTTCTACAAGCTAGTCCGCAATGACCTATCCTTTGATTTCCTTTCGCTCCACATACTAAATTTTATACTCTGATAGTATCATGACCCACTTATCCATCCTTCTTGTGAGCATAGCTTTTGATAGTAGATACTTTAAGTGATTTATCTTGGCGATGAGTTTGATTTTGTGTGCCAGCATGTAGTGTCAGAATTTTTGTGAAAAAACACTACTGCTAGGTAGGCTCTTTCAATAAATGAATAGTTTAACTCATGGACAACCATTGTTCTACTGATATAATAGATGGCCATTTCTATCCCATTTCCATCGTGTTGAGCTAAAAGAGAACCCAGATCTACTATTGTTGTTGAGATGTATAAGATCGATGGTTTTCCTACAATGGTTGGCATCAATAATGGTGGTGTGAGTAGATATTCTTTGATTTTTCTAAATACTTGATCACATTTTTTATCCCACTTGTATGCTACTCCCTTCTAGAGTAGATGTGAATATACAATTTATTTGTCTACCAATTATGCTATGAACCTCCAGATGGACTAGAATCTGCCTTGCAATCCTCTAAGTTGTTTTAGTGTTCTTGGTGCTTCCATATCGAGGATTACCTCAACCTTTTTGGGATCCACCTCTATTCCCCTCATCGATATTATGTATCCTAGAAGATTACCTGATTGTACCCCAAAGACACATTTCTTGGGGTTGAGCCTGACCTTGTACTTCTCCGGTCTGTAAAAGATGTCACTTAGGGTTGTTATGTGGTTATGTCTCTTCTTTGATTTTTCTATTATGTCGTCCACATAATCTTCAACAATTTTGTGTATCATATCAAGGAATATTAGTGTAATGGCCCTCTGATATGTAGCCTCTACATTTTTTAACCCAAATGGTCATTTTCTAGCAGTAGCTACCCCAAGGAAATTTAAATGTCATCTTATGTTGGTCTTCTTTTGTAATAATTATCTGGTTATACCCTGAGAAGCCATCCATTAGTGATAGCATCTCATGTTTGGCTGTCATTTCCACTATCATATCAATGTTAGGTAGTGGAAAATCATCCTTATGACATGCTTTGTTGAGGTCTCTGAAGTCCATACAGATGTGGATTCCTACATTTGATTTTGAAACTGGTACAAGGTTGAATACCCATTCTAGATAGTCAATCGAGCATATGAAGCCAACATCCAAGAGCTTCTGTAATTGTACCTTGACTAGCAAGGCTATCAAGGGATGCATTTTTCTTAATTTTTATCTTACCAACTTTGCTCCAAGGTAAATAGCTAAATGATGAACCACAAATTTTGGATCCAGACCTGGCATGTCAGCATAGGTCCATGCAAAATTTACCTTCCTTTTTCTTAGAAATTCTACTAATATTTCTTCTCTTCCCATCAAGAGCAACTCAACATAGAAAGTGATTTGTAGTGTTGTCTCTATTCCCAAGTTGATAGGATTACACTGCTCTGCCAGGACTGCTGATTTTTATTGATGCAGTGTACTAGGGGGGATATTGAATCCTTCATCCTCCAGTGCCTCAAAGAGGTTTTCAACATTGGATGCATCCTTTATTTTTACTATTTTGTGGTTAGAGAGTGCCATAGTGTGGTTTTCACTCAATAAATTTGATCTTATTCTCATTCTTTTCCTTTTGCGACTGAAGGATTCAATCGTCTCCCCATAATATACTCACTAGTCTAATGTGATGTCAAAACCCGCTTTGCGATCCTCACATGGAACCGCATCCCTTAGTCCCATGAACTTTGAGAGAGCCTCATCATTTTCGAATTAGTCTAGAATTGGTTGTGATCGATGAGTTGAGGGTATACTAAGATGATTTTGTGGGTTGATTGGTTTGAATCAGTGGGTGAGGTACTAATCATTAGTAAGGATGAATCCTCAAAGAATAGGGGAAGGCCTACTATGGTATCATGATCGTCACTACTCGCATAGATATTAGTTACGTCAAAGATCAAGTTGTCAAGTGGGATACATGTGCATATGGGTGGTCTAAGGTTGGTTTCAGATACTTGGGGAAGGGACCTGATTGCCCTACTGGGAGTACCTCTATCATGCATGGTTATACTCGGGGAAGTACATCCAAGGCCAAGGTTCCTCTTTTTTTTTTGCAATGATGGGCTCTAGCCGTCCATCACCATTCCTTCCAAGGCTTTTGTTTCTATTGTAGCCCATGGAAAGCATTATTTGTAGACCTATGTTGGCTTCATCCATAGGTAATGTGAGTGTGGGTTCTGCATCATGGTATTTTGTTCTTGAAATATTTTCCTCATCAAAATTTTATTGAATTAGGTCTCCCTAATGGCAGAATCCAGAAGGGTCTACCCTAAGGGTGTGCATGGGTGCTTTGGTTGATCAAGGTTGCCCTTGTGACCTAGGAGATTATGGTAACTCTCCTACAAAAAGTGCATTCTTCTTAATTCTATAGTCCCCACATATATTGTCTTGGATCATGAGTTTGATGTCATATATATCAAGGATGGTGGATGTCTCTGTCATAGAATTGGAGGCTAGGTTAGTTGGGTCGATGTATGTAGTGGATGGGCCTTCATCATTTTTTGGAACTTGGGGGATTCTATAAAACTTGGCTTCCAAGTTTTTCAGTAGGTGAATGGTTTTGGATCCCCGTGTATAGTGACTTCCTCATTTTGGTACAAGAGTTTGATAAATTGATGATACGTTGATGCCACTGCTTTCATTTCATGGATCCATGGATGTCCTAGGAGGATTTTATATGATAGTTCAAGGTCAAGGACTTTATAGGTAGTTTCCATGGTTGTTGGTCCCACTTGGATTGGGATTTTAATAGTGCCCCTAGACACTCTTTCTTGATCATCATATGCCCTTATAGTGATTCTCTTGTTCTTGTTAATGGAATCCTCGATGAATCCCAAGTTCTTTATAAGTGTGAGAGAGAAAATGTTAAGGCCGACACCTCCATCCACCAGGACCCTTTTAACTTTCTTTTTGTGGACCAACACTTAGAGGTGAAGTGCATGATTATGAGATGGCTAGGGGGGGAAGTCTTGATTGGAGAAAGTAAGGAGATTTAGGGTAATGATATTACCAACCATAGCTTGAAACTATTCTATGTCAAGAGTGGTCAAGATGGTGGATGTTGCTGATGCTTCATCAAGAATTTTCCTATGGGCAGAAGATATTTTAAAAAATTCAATGATGGAGATCTGTGCGGGAGTTCTCTTCAGCTGGTCGATGCCATTATAGTCATAGGGGATAACTTTTGTATTTGAAATAGGGGTCTTAGATGGTTTCAGTGCCCCTACAATGGTGAACTTTCCTCCACATTTGGTGACTCCACATTCAGTGTTCATGCCCTTGACATTAATGACCATGACCATTTCATCGACACATGCGACTATCTCTTCATATACTAGGTTAGAACTAGCATACTTTTGCTTTCCTTTTTTGTTCCCTTGACTATTTCCTTGATTATGATTTGGCATTAGATTTATGTATATCTTAAGATCATAGTTTCTAGCTGGTTGTTCAACGTTGATGATCTTGATTCCGATGAGGTCTTGGATGATATTCTTCGGCCTCATGCAATTTGTGATCATATGTCCCTTGATCTTGTGAAAGTCACAAAGAAGATTTTTATTATACCATGGTAGTTTGGTCATGGGTTCCATGTATTGCTCGAGGTTGGAGACTTTGATAAGGTTTTCCTTGACCAAATTATTCATTATGGACTCAATGGATTCTCCAAGAGCCATGAACTTTGCTTGGGAGGATATTTTCCTTGGGGAGGTCGTCCTCCTTGATTTCCCAAGAAATTGATTTGGTTGGTGGGAAGTGGTTGTTGTTGTGCTACTACTACATTAGTTTGCACATTATTGTGATTGTGATTTTGTGGTTGGTGATGAGTTTGGGTGTTTGGTTTGGGAGCATTTATGACCACTTTAACATCGACCACATTGTCATTTATGATATTTTTATTCCTAGACCATGTTTGAGGTTTATTGTTATAATTGTTGGAAGGGTGGTTATCCTTTAGTGGATTAAATGTTGATGTGCCTCCTCATGCAATAAGGGCTCTTTCCATGTTGAGCACCTTTGGGACCGATTGATCATATGATGTGATGGATTGCATTTTTAAGTATAATGCCAATTTTTCATCTAGGTTTGATATGATCATGCAAACTTGTTGTTCTGGCATGGTCCAATTGCTTTGATTGGCCTTGGATTGCCATCTTTGCAAGAAAGATGTGAATAGCTCTCCTTTTCTTTGGTTTAGTGTTGATAGTTCTTCCAAACTAACATCTGCACCCATGTTGAAGGCATCATTTTTAAGGAATGCTTCCACAATTTCCTAGAATGTTTTAATGCTTGTGGGTAAGCGATAAAACAATTCAATGGCAAGACTAGTCAGACATTGGGGGAAAAGTTGCATTAGATATGTGTCATCGTATGCAACCTCCATGCAAGCACTTAAAATTCCCTGATGTGATTTTTAGGGTTTCTCATTCCTTTATATTTATCAAATTTGGGGATTTCAAATCCCTTTGGGAATAGTATCATTGCGAGATCTCTATTGAACAGATAGGGACACAAGTTTCCCAACGTTCTGGTTGTTTTTTCCTACTTGGAGGTCCAACATCTATTGCAAGAGAATTTTTATTTGCTTTGTGAAATCTTTGTGTGAATCGGGAGGTCATATGAATGTGTTTTGAGGTGTTTGATTGGTGGGAAGAGTATTGCTGGGAGTTTGCCTCAAGCTCTATTGTGCATTCAAGGTCTGTTGGTATGCCTGCATCTAAATCAACAATGCTTGTTGTTGATCTTGTTGTTGTTGTTGGTCCATCTGTTGTTGTTCCCATAAATCTTGTTGTTGGTCTAGCTGTTGTTCTGCCAACAAATATTATTGTTGGTCAAGTTGCTATTGCGCCAACAATGTTTATTGCTGGTCTAGCTATTGTTGTGCTAACAAAGATTTTTTTTTAGCTTGTTGTTGTGCCTGAAAATCTTGTAGGGCTTGTTGGTATGTTTTTCGATGAATTGCTTGCAGTTGTGCTTGGTATTGTGCTTGTGCCTATTTAGCCTGGTGTTGGGCTTGAGTTTGAGCTTGTGCTTGTTGGGCTGCTTGAGCCGCTTGTGTTGCTTGTTGGGTTTGTGCAGCTTGTTGGGAAGCTAGTTGTGCTTGTTCTTGTTGGGAAGCCTTCTATGCAGCTTGTTGGTTTTGTTTCAGTACCCTTTGATGATTGGCTTTCTGGATGGTTTGGATCAGGGTGGTGAATGAATTTGTCACGTTAGCTTTTAGTGGGATGGGTGGTGGATTAGGAATGGTGCCAATCGTTGTGATGGGTGAAATGGTTGTGTTGGTGGTTGGGATTTGGGTTGTTTGTGTGGATGAGATGCTCAGTCCTTGAGAAGGTATGTTTTGATAGATTTGAAGACTGAATGATGTATTGGTTGTGGTTGCTTGAGTGGTTGTCACTTGTTGTTGTGATGCTCGGATTTCCTGAACTTGACAAACTAGATGTGGGTAGGGGGGGAAGAACCAATCCAATAGGTGATGTGGATGTGAGTGGTAATGGAGGAAAGGGTGGTAAGTTCCCCTTGATGAAGAATGGGTTAGTGACTCCTACTATTTCAAAAAAACTATCTTCTCCTTGCAGTAGAGAAGTTTGTAGGTTTAATGGGTAGGTTGGTGTTGCATGAAATGAGGATGAATTTGTGGGATGTATGGGTATGATGGATTCACCGGGATAGATTTTTTTGGTGTGGTTCTGACATTTACCTCTTTGTTGTTTACAAGGTGATGTTGTTGTAACTCACGAACCATTGCACTTCCTTTGTTTACAATTGGTGAGGTTGGTGTGATTATCGATATGGTTTGAAGCATTTTTTGAGTGATATTCAGAGTTGACATTGGGGATGTGTTTGTAAGAGGCCTATCCATACTTGTACCTACGTCAAGGTCAAAAGGGATCTAGATCCCTCCTTTCATTAACATGTGTAAGTGTTTAAACATGGCATTGACAATTTAATGATTCTTCGGATTTTGAACCATTTCTAGAATTTATGATTGTGTCATCCTCAAGTCCTCATTTGTGATGTCCTCTTCATAGCTTTCCTCTTGAGGATTTTGTGATGGTAGAGAAGAGTTGCTTGGGAGATTGCTTGATCCCACAAGGTTTGTTTCGGTGGTTACTTGAACCAAGTTACTGGAAGTTGATATTTTTTTGATGTTTTCCATGTTCCTCTTGTGTTGTGATCTTGTTTGGAACATAAAATAGGGATCATTTGATCTTAATCTTTAGGCCCAAAAGAGAAGAACTAGGGAAAGAAAAGGATCAAAAGGGGGTGGTGATGATGATGAGATATATAAATGAAGTGAATGAGTGAAACTTTTGAAATTTTTTTTTGGGGTTATACTAAAATTTAGGGCTTGGATTGATTTTGATAGTTTGACAAGGTGTATTAAGTCAAAAAAGATGGTGGTGAACTTGTAATCCCTAGGAAGTTGTGTTATCCAAGGGAAAAATCACACAAGAGGATGGATTGGCTAAGTGTGTTAAGCCAACCAAGGTGATCATGAACTAGTAAACCTTAGGAAGTTACATTATCCTAGAGGTAAATTTATTCAAGAGATTTGAATATTTGGTTAGGTGTATTAAGCCAAGATAGAGTGATGTTGATTTAGCCTTTAAGTTTAGTATGAATGATTTTTATAAAGTTCTCAAAAGTTTGTTGATGGGATGAGATTTTATTGATGGAGAGATGGATGAGAGTGAAGACTTTGATCCTATACTTTGACCTAGACACGACTCTTTTTTACAAAACCTCGATATTGAAGAACATGTTGTACTTCCTATGTGAGGAAAGAAAACCTTTCAAAACTCTCAAGATTTTGTTGATAATAGAATGCATACAAACTTGGGTTATTCCTTGAAGCCTTCTTATAGAAATTGTACACTAGTCTTTCTTCGACTTCAAGGAGAATTTCAAGACATTTTCCATGAGCTTTTAGAATAATCATTTTGAAAATTGGTTTTGTGATTTTGACTTTTCGAGAAATCATTTGAGACAACACATGTGAGGTCCAATTTGTCTTTTATCTTTCCTTAGCGAATTATTTTTACCAAAAGTACATTCTTTGTTATATTTCAAATAGTATGTCTAATATCCCACTTTCTTTTCATCCCACAAGGTCCATTATGTGGAAATCAAGGAAATTAGGGTAGAATTTTCCTAGATTTACCTTGGTGAAAACAAATGATGATAAAATCCAATCACTTAGAAACCTCTAAGGATATGATCCATAGGGAAAGAAAGAGTACTTAGATCCATCAAAGGATATTTGTTTCCTCCAAGGGGTTTGAAATTTGGAGCTCTTTGTGAATGTTTGTTTTTCAATTTTTTTGAGAACCAATAATGTATTTTTCATTTCCAAGCACATGTACAACCCTAGGTTGAAGAGGAAATATTTTTTTAGGTTCCCACTTGGATGAATCCAGCTGCGCATATTTTGTGTGGATGAATAGATGCTTGACCACATAGGCTCCCCCTTACATTGCACACACTTCACGAGTCAACGAAGAATCGGTACCCATGAATCTCCCATGGCATACTTTTCATCTCTACAACAAAACCACATGTATAACATGGGGCGGCTTCAAAGGACATGACCTTTTGCTAAAACAAAATAGATAAGGATTTGGCCTTCTAAACAAGGGTTTTAATTCGGTCTTTCCATTCGTGGAGATTGACCCATGTGGTGAGAGACCATTGTTTCCTATCTCGTCAGAGCAAACCGCATGATACTGACTTTTGTTCCAGTACCCACTTTTATGTCCTAGCTAGAAATACACTTGTCCTTAGTGTGTTACTGGTTGGGTCATTCCCTTGGGTGAGTAATTTTTCCCACAAAGGTATGCCTACTAAGATAAACAAAAGTGAGTAAACATATTCTTAGTTCAATCAAATTTTTTAGAAACAAAGGGAGAACACACACAATAAGCCTACTCACACTCGCAAGATGTTTTGTTCAATTTTAAACCCAAAAAATGAAGTGTGGACTTAATTCTTTTGAAAACTTAATATCACAAAAATAATTTTGATTCTCAAGATCGCCATGAGATGCGAGAGAAGTGCACACACCTTTTAGATGATATTACTTTGTGAAAAGGATTACAAAACATAAAATAAACATGTTCATTTTTAATCCTCAAAGCAAAAAATGAGTTCTTTTTAAAGCACCAACTTTGAAGTGTGAGAGTTTTCCTTGTTCAATTTTTAAACCTTAAACCAAATCTAGTAGATTATTTCTAAGGTTCTTTTTAGCCTTTTTGCAAACTTTTGGAAAATAAAATTTGTTTGTTCTTTTTTTTAAACCCAGAAGAAAATTTAGTGTTTCTAAGGCATGAAAGTAAAAAATTCCTTTTAAACAGAATTAAAGATCCTTTAAAAAGTGTTGAACAACACTATAGTGTTTAAAAACACTTTGTGTGTGACATGATGCCATAATGAAACTTCCCATTTTTCTTTCTCCCTTGTTCCAACCTGCAAAATGACACAAAATAGAGAGCACAAAAACAACAAACAGGTTAATAGTTAGAAAATCTAAAAATTCAAAAAGAACATGATAAAATTTAAACTCTGACTATTTTCCACGGCAGATTTAGTGGGTGCGATGGATTTTGGAGCAGATGTGGTGCTATATAGCGCCACACATTTGATTGGGTGCAGTGCTCTGTCGAAACAGAGATCGCGGGTGCAGTGGAGTTTTGCAAGCGACGCAGTTTGTAATTAAAATCTGCATTAGAGTTGGCCAATTTTGAAATTTTTTGAGCGGGAATGTGGGTGCGGGATAGTTTGGAAAAATAGTGATGTGTTAGAGCGTCGTGCCTACAAATGTGGTGTAATACAAAGCTACGAGACTTGGTGTGATAGAGTTTGGAACTATGGATCCACGACAAATTTTGCATTTTCAAAAGCCAGGTGCGAGAAATAGATGCAGTGGAGTTTGGAAAAGATGCGACACAATATAGTGTTGCACCTACAAATGTGATGCAATATGGAGCCGCAGACCTGTAACCTACAAAACAAAATGTGAAACCGTAGAATTTTTTGAAAAACGTGATTGAAAATTTCTCAGGCCCTCCTAGCACCAAAATGTGAACACCTAAACCTACAATTGCACAAGAACAACAAATAAATCAATATGTTAGATCAAATGCAAACAAGAATGAAGGATTCCCCATGAAATCCATCTACTCAAACTTAAACTAGGAAAAATCAAGAACAAACTAAATAAATGAAAGTAAATCCTAATTAAGTGAGCAAACTATTGATCCCATGGGGGAATTGGTGCCAATTGAAATGTTGAAATTGGCCCTTTACCAACTCCTAAATTGCACTGTTGATGAATGTAGATTGATAAAATCTCCTCCATGATATTTGAGCATAACTTAGCTATGAAATTGTGAAATGATGAGTATGTGGAATGATGTGCACAAAATTAGCTCTCAATGTCAAGAGAGTAACTTTGCATGAGATTGTGGGTGTTGAATGAGGAGAGAAGCCTCCAATTTATAGATTTGAATTTGGAAGAGAGAGCAAGATTTAGGCAATGTGGGACTAACTTTTACCCAATGGCCAAATTCCACTTGTCACCATGTGAATGGTTAATGGTTGTGCACATTTTGGCCAAAGTGCCAATAAATGCAGTTAAGTGGAATTTGAAATTGAGGAAATGACATGTGAGAGGGAAAAATGAATGAAATAAATGCCACTTGGTTCAATGGACAAGGACATGTAAGAGGAGTGAATTCTTTGTTGGAAGTACCCATCCACTTGGAATTTTTGAATTCAAACTTGAGAGAATATTCCCTTTTGATGCCATGTGAGGGAAAATAAATTTAATCTATTTTCATGTGCAAGTTGCATTCTCTAGAATATTTTAGTGATAGGGATTAACTTATTTAAAATTATGATTAATTTAATGGGGGATTAGATGATTTTATAGTTTTAAATCAAATTGATGAATTGATTTATATCGGAATTGAGAGGAAATGATTAATTAAATAAATTATTTTGATTTATTTAACTAAGTGGGAATATGTTAGATTAAATCAAATAAGGTTTAATTTATTTAATTTAATAAGAGGACTTTAGAAACTTTAATCAAATAAAATGATTTATTTAATTAAATAGAGACATAAGGTTAATTAAATTAAATTGATTAATTTAATCAATGGAGGAGAAAGACTTAATCAAATAAATAAATAAAATTAAGAGACAAAATATGATGAAAAGATGAGAGTATGATTCTAGAGGAAATGTCGTTAGTAATCAGGATTAAGTGTGTCGAACCAAATTTGTACATTTTCTATGTCTATAGATCATTACCTATTTGGCCATTCACCCACTAAGCGTTGCTTTAGATAAGAGATATTTTATTGAATTGATCTTGGAAATAAGCTTGATTTGGTGTGAAAGCATGTAATGTCTTTTTTTTTGTGAAGCAAAGACCACTACTAGACATGCCTTTTCAATGGATGAGTAATTAATTTCAGAGCCTACCAAGGTCTTGCTGATGTAATAGATGGCTCTTTCCTTCTGCATTTCATCATGTTGACATAGAAGAGAAACTAGTGCTACTAATGTTGCTGAAATGTATAAGATCAATGGCTTGTTTGGTATTGATGACATGAAAACTAGAGGCGATAGAAGGTAGTCATTGATCTGCTAGAAGGCTTTATCACACTTCTCATCCCACTTATATGTTATTACTTTATGGAGAATATGAGAGAAAGGATGGATCTTGTTTGATAGATATGCTATGAACCTCCAAATGGATTATAACCTTCCTTGCAGCCCTCTCATCTATTTCAATGTTTGTGGTGGATCCATCTCAAAGAATTTTGTTAGTTTTTATGGATCAATCTCTATCCCTCTTTCTAATATGATGTAACCAAGAAGTTTCCGTAATGTAACCCCAAAGAAAAACTTTTTTTGATTTATTCTTACCTTATGCTCTTCAAGCTTATTGAAGATGGGTCCTAATACCTCTATCCAATCCTTTCTTGTTTTTGATTTTTCCAAAATATCATCCACATAATCTTTACCTATTTTATGGATCATATCATGAAATATTAGGGTCATTTCCCTTTGATATGTTGCTCCTACATTCTTTCGACCAAATGGATTCATGTTCCAACAATATGTTCCCCACGAAAAAGTAAATGCAATTTTATGTTGATCCTTCTTAGCGATCATGATTTGGTTATATTCTGAAAATCCATCCATAAGTGATATAATTCTATGACCCATGATTAGATCAAAAATGATGTTGGTGTTGGGAAGAAGGAAATCATCCTTTAGACATCCTTTGTTTAAATCCCTAAAATCCATGCATATTCTAATGCAACTAGTTGTTTTGGAGATGGGTACTAGGTTGGAATCCCACTCAGGATAGTCAATTAGTTGGATGAATTTGACATCAAGAAGCTTTTGTAGCTCTAGTTAGACCAATAGTGCTATATGAGGGTTCATATTTCTCAATTCCTATTTCACTAGTTTGGCTTTAGGATAGAATATTAAGTGATGTACAAAAACTTCAATATCAGGCCCTGGAATATCTTTGTATGACTATGCAAGGTGGTCTCTTCTCTCTTTTAAGGACACTGCTAAGTGTTTTTTCTCTTCATCTAACAATGATTCGGCATAAAATGTTATATTCGGTCCCTCTTTCATGCCTACATTCACTAGGGTAGCCTTCTCTGCTAGCACTGCTGATTTTTATAGATGCATTTTACTAAGGGGGAGATTGAATCCCTCATCCTTGGGTTCCTTAGAGAGGTTTTCACCTTCATATGCATCCTTTCGTTTTACTATTTTATGATGTAAAAGTGCTAGGGTGTGGTTTTAACTTAAATATATGCATGTTATTCTTATTTCATCAATTTTGTGACTAGAGGATTCAATCATCTCCCCATAGTATGCATGTGTGTCTAGCTCTATATCAAATCCTGCTTTGTGATCCCCACATGGAAAATTGTCATGGAGTCCAATGAATTTTGAGATTGCTTCATCCTTTTTGAATATATCTAGAATTGGTGGTCCTCATTGGTCCCAATAAATGAGTTGGGGGTATATAATAGGCTTAATTCAATGATTTGGTCATTCAGGGTGAAAGATATTGTGGATATCATAAAGAGAGTTGTTCTCAAATAGATCAGTGACATCGAGGGGGTAGTCATTTAGGGTAGTTTTAGTAACCAAAAGGAAGCCTTGACCCGTTTATCAGAAATACCCTTTCCAAGAATGATAACCTTACCATTAGTACATCCTAATCCAATATTTTTTAGACATCTCTCAAGAACGATAGGTTCTAGCAAACCATTATCATTTTGTCCCATATTTTTATTCTTGTTGTATTCCCATCCCATCATTAACTACAAACCTTTATTATCATCTTCCATGGGAAGAATGGGCATGGGTAGGTTTTCTTGATAGAGAAATTTAGAAACATCTTCCTCATTGATATCTTCTTTTTTCAAGTCCCTCACTTGGTGAAGGTGGCAGATGCAGAAAGCTTTAATGTTTCAATCACTTTGTTGATAGATGTGGGTTTTCCATGAGATTTGGGGGAAAGAGGTAATCAACCCAAAAAAAATTGTCCTTCTTTAGATTATAATATCCACAACCATTGTTCTTGATAACTACCTTGATATCGGGTATGTTTCGCACAATGGGTTTTTTAGATTCCGAGGTGGATGCAAGGGAAGATGGGTCAAAAAATGAGGATGAGAAGGTAGGGAATTCATCACTCTTTGGTATCTATGGAATCTTTTAGAAATTAGCCTCAAGGTTCTTACAATAGTAGAAAGGTTTAGGATCTCCATGGATAGTAACTTATATGCCCTTAAAATGAAACTTGACACATTGGTGATAGGTGGAAGCTACAAATTGCATGACATGAATCCATGGTTGACCAAGTAGGATATTGTAGGGGAGATCAAGATTTAGCACTCGGCATGTGGTCTCAAAAATGATGGGTCCCACTTGGATAGGTATTGTGATGATTCCTTGCGACACTCTTTCTTGATCATCATATGCCCTTATGGTTGTACTCTTTATCTTTTCAATAACATCTTCTGAAAAACCCAATTTCTTGACTATCTTATGGGTGAAAATGTTTAGACCAACACCTACATATACTAAGATTCTCTTAGAATTTTTCTTATGAACAATGACCTCAAGGTACAAAGCGCAATTGTAGGATGGATGTGTTGGTAGGTATTGTTCTGAGAAGGTGAGAAGATGAGGGTTAGTGAGATTCCCTACCGTGAGATTCCCTACCGTAGATTAAAATTAATATGTATCAATATTCTCAAGAATAAGGATGTTGATAAATCCTTTTCTAATATCTCCCTATGTGCAGGGGATAGCCTCAATAGTTATAGGATAGAGATCTATGCGGTGGTCTTCTTTAGCTGATCTAGGAGACTATAGTTAATAGGGTTTGAAGTTGGCAATATAGGTTGTGACCTAGGTTGAGAGGAATCTCCTTGTATTGTAACCTTTCCACGTCATGTGGTGACTCCACATTCCACACTAGGCCTACAAACAATGGCGTTTGTCATGACATTGGCACAAGAGAAAACTACAAAGGAATAGACATGTTGTATATTATTGTAACTCTTCCATTTTCCACCATCATTCCCTTTATTGTGATCTGGCATTGGATTCTTGTGAATCTTGACATGATGGTTACCTTTTGGTACATTAATGGTTATGTCACCACTTTCTATAAGATCTTGGATAACATTCTTCAATTTGATACAGTTTGACATTTTATTCCCTTTGATTTTGTGAAAGTCAAAGATCACTTTTTTTATACCAAGGTGGTTTATCTTGAGGTCCCTGGTAGTTCTGGAAGTTGGGTAGTGTAATCAAGTTTAACTATACCAATTTATGCATGATTGATTCAATAGGTTCCCCCAAATGTGTGTGTTTGTGTTTTGGGTAGTTATTCCTATTGGGGGGTTTTCTTTGTTGTGTTTCAGTGTTATTGATTTGATTATCTTGTGGTGGTGGTGTGGTTTGTTGTACATTTGGTTGCACATTATTTGATTGATTTATTTTTTTCCTAGGGTCACTTATGACCACTTTAGCATCCACAACACCATCATTTATCACATTATTGTTTTTAGCCCAAACATGGGGCTTGTCATTTGAACTGATTGATGGTAACTTGTCTCTATATGCTAGTTGTGTGTTTCCCTATGGGATTAGGGATATCTCAAAGTTGAGGTCCCTAGAGATAGGCTCATCATAAGTGGTGATTCATTTCATCTTTAAGCAGAAGGATAGCTCTAGGTCAACATTTTTTATGATAATCCCTACTTTTTTTCATTGAGAATGGGCCACTTGTTCTTAATAGATCTTTGCCTCCACATTTGTAAGAAATTAGCAAAGGATTCTCCTTTTATTTTCTTGAGTGTGTACAACTCTTCTAATATTACTTTCATGTCAAGATTGAAGGAGAAGTGATCTATGAATCTATCGATGATTTCTTGGAATTTTTTGATACCTGGAGGCAACTATGAAAACCAATCAATGGTGGGGCCCACCAAACTCTGTTGAACGAGGTGCATTAATTAGGAATCATTGTAGGCCATCTCCATACACATTATGTTGAATTATTTGATGTGATTCATAGGATTTCACCTCCCTTTTTTTTATCAATCTTAGGGACCTCAAAATTGGGTGGGAAAGGTACCATTACGATGTATCTATTGAATGGGTATGGAAACAAGTTTTTTTGTGTATGCGGTTTCTTCATTTTTCCCATTTGGATATCTTGGATATATTGTGTGAGAAAATTGAGCTGTGATGACACATCATTTTTTAGATTTGCTGGAGGAGCATATGTTATGTATGGTGGGATGACAGATGAATTGCAAGTGGTATTTTTATATGATGATGTGTTGTATGGTTTGTAGGGTGGATTTTGATACTACAAGGGTGATGGTGGTAGAGGTGTATATTCTCCTAACGTTTTGGGATTGATAATGTTTTTTTAAGGATTATATTATAAAACTTGTTATTTTTTTTCTGTAAGCACTTGTTGTTGTTGGGAATATTGTTGGGCTAGCAATGATTTTTTTTGTGCTTCTTTTTGTTTTTGTGAAACTAAGGCTTGTTGTTGTTGTGTGACTAAGGCTTGTTATTGGGCTTCTTGTTGTTATTGTGTAACTAAGGCTTGTTTTTGGGCTTCTTGTTTTTGTTTTTTGACTAAGGCTTACTATAGGGATTACTATTGTTGTTGTATAACTAAGGCTTGTTTCTACAAGGGTTATTGATAATATTGTTGAATTTGTAGGGCTTGATCTTCTTGTTTTGTAATTCTTGTTGATAAGCTCATTGTTTTGGTTACAAAGCTATATCATGAGCTTGTTGTTTTGGTGACATGAAAGTGTTATGTTGTTGGGATGAATTTTTGATGGTCATAGGTTGTTGATTGATTTGAGATGGTTGTGAGTTTTTTTGTGATATCATTCCCTATTAGATAGTTGATTGGGAGGGAGGAATGTAGATTTGGGACCCCATTTGATTTTTCATGATTTGGGGACTAATGGTAAAGATGATGATGTTTCCATTTGGTATTGTGATGTTAATGGCACATTCTAGCATTGTATTAATAGGTTAGAAGGGTTCCCTTGACCGAGTGTGAAGGGTTCGTTGTTTTGTTTGATGTGGGACCAAGGAATTACCTTGTTTAATGGGTTTATGATAAATGTGTTGTGATTTGGATTGATGAAAGATTGATTTGATGTGGATGGTGGATTGACTTGAGTAGCTTGGGTAACCACTTGCTAAGGATTTCCCTTGCATGGGGGTGCTATCCTACCCTTGTTGTCATATTTGAGGAACTTGGTTCACATTAATTTGTGTAATATTTTGCACACTTTAGGTATTTGTGATAATTGATGAAGATGGTTTTTCTCAAAATGTTGAGGTTGAGGTGGTGTTATGAAAGGTAAATTGTTTGTGTGGATGTAGAGGATGTTTTGGGATGGTGGTGGAAGAATGAGATGAGGCCCCAAATTTTGGTGTCCATTTTGTGTCTTGGGGAATATTGGTGTTTGGGCACCCAAAAGTGTGTTTCCTCCTAAAGGGAGAGTGTGACAAAGAATGGTGGCAATCCTGTTGCAAGACTAGGAGTTAATTTTTGAGTTGGCACAAGGGATGGAGTTTGTTTATTTGTATATTGGGTTAACCCTTGTGTCAAATTTTGTGTGAGAAAATTTGGATTATTTTGTTTATACTCAAGGATTTCTTCTTTAGTAAGTTGAAGTGGGTTGTTTGTGACATCTTCTACCTCATATGGTCCCAATGGATTTTGGGGTTGTTGTGATGGGGTAGAATGTCTCCTTGGATCAAATTCTTGTGGGTTTGGTTTCTTCCATGGTTCTCTTGTGTTGTGATCTTGTTGTAACCATAAATTGTGGGTCAACTATGGGAGAAGTGTGTTGAGATTTATAATGTTGAAACTCTCTAGTTGACTCAAATTTTGGTAAAAGGGACCCTCTAAGTTTTTTTGGACCAATGGTGTGAGTGGATGATGAAAAGGGTGAACGATATGGGGGACAAAATTTCTTAAATTTTTGGAAAACATTTTTAGACAAAGAAAGTTGATATTTTCATGAAATGTGCTAATGAACTTGTAAGACTTTAAGGTAGACTTGTGACCTTTAAGATAAAATTGTCCATAAAATATGATAACTAACTCAAGTAACTACATGGAAAAGGATCCATTTCACACATAAAGTAGTAAATTTAGGGGATTGGTTTGGTAAATTTCCAAGTCTAAAAAGTGTTGGTGTGTCCAAAAGTTTCTAAAGTTGGTGAAATGTGATGGAAAATGTGTGAAGGTGGATGAAATTTTTGAGCAAAATTTTTAATCCAAAATGAACCTTTTTTTTACAAGGCCAAGGTAGTGAGAAACATGCTATACCTCTAAAGTGATAAAACCCTAAGGACTCATTGATTTTGGTAAAATAGAACTCAATGATTTTGGAAGTAGAACCCAATGATTTTGCAAATAGAACTCAATGATTTTGGACTCAATGTTTTGCAATACTTTCCTTATCTTAATTTGCTTGTTTTTGAGGAAAATGTTTGAACATAGATCAATGTGGGGTGTTCATTTTATTTAATATTTTCTTAAGTGATATTTTTTCATTACCACATCAACAAATTCTTAATTAAAGTTCAAGCTAGAATTTCTATGTTGAAAGAAACCTTCATTTCACAAATTCAATTATGTGAAAAAATCATGAAGCTAAGGCCATAGTTCCCTTTGTTAAATTTGGAAATTATGGATTTAGATATAAGCCTAAATATTTAGAAGTATCTAAGGATAAAATCCTTAGGAAAATCATCAATATTTAGGGCTCTTCAAAAGGTATCCATACTTAATCCAAAAGGGTTTGAAATTTGATAAACTTGTTGATGTGTGTTTAAGCTGTTTTGGAACAAAACAATGTGTCAAACATGACTCACACGCAATAACATTCCTAGCTCAAGGGTGTGTTCTTCTTGGTAGGCTTGCCTCATGCCCTTCATAGTAGAAGATATTTTTTTACATAAAATCAAGGAAATAGTGTAGAGGTATGCTAAGAATAAAGTCTTAACCTCTAGAATTCAACCAAAATTGGACATGGCAAGTAACTTCTTGGAAATAAATTCTAATGCACCACTTTAAAGAACTCTTTGGATGGAAAAAGTTGGAACTTACTCTAAACAAGGTTCCTAATGAAAACAAACTAAGAACACCTATTGTTTCACTACCATCCACTGGCCACTTAAGGCTCTTCAACCATTGACTTTCAATTAAGGAGAGAAATTAGGTGTTGTAGATAGGGGAAAAATCTGAAATGTGAAATCTTATTAGATTAAGATTAAGATTTTCACCATCCTCAATGTA
The DNA here is from genome assembly GCA_007115665.2 of Sequoiadendron giganteum. Taxonomy (NCBI): domain Eukaryota; kingdom Viridiplantae; phylum Streptophyta; class Pinopsida; order Cupressales; family Cupressaceae; genus Sequoiadendron; species Sequoiadendron giganteum. The sequence continues at coordinate 118,520,568 of CM021102.1, forward strand.
GTTACCTATAAAACATACACATGCAAGATGTATAATCTATTCTAAACAAACATGCACTGTTAGCAGGGATTCACTCCATTGTTCTTCTCAATCATGCATAAGAATGCAAGCTTCAAAGGATTTGACTACTAACGGAATGTTGGTTTCTCACTATTTCAGCATAATGATAGGATAGGGATGACGAATAAAGGATGGATGATGATGAAAAGTCACAGAATGAATTTGACAGAGTAATGGTTCTAGAAAAATTCGATCCAAAATGGCTTGTGAGAGGCCGCATTTATAGAATTTTGATGTGGACGAAGAAGAAGATTTGATAAGATTTGATTTTTTCTTTATCTGATCAAAGAGGAAATAAAACAAGATGAGATAAGATTCAAAAAGATAGAAAGATTTTGATATTCTCTTTTAAAGGAAATGAATCCTGAAAAAGACAAGGATAATTGATGAATTATCTAATTAAGTAAATTAATTAGATACACATGAGTTTCAATTTTAGAAAGAAAACGAGAAGGTATTTTAAGATATCATTAATTAAATAAATATTTGATATATCTAATTAATGTTGGATTTATGACCTCATTAATTAAATAATATAAATTATTTAATTAACATTAGAAGAATGAAGAGATTATGAATAGAAATGATTTAATTAATTAAATAATATAAATTATTTAATTAACATTAGAAGATTGGAGGGAATATTATTGAAATTAGTCAAATATACAAGATTTATTTAGCTAATTAGATGATGACAAGGGTACCTAGGGAAAACATTCTACAAGATGTCTAAATGACCTAATGTTGTGATAAGGTATTGTAAGAGGACATTTTTGGGTGTCTACATTTTTCCTCTCTTTGAGATGATGTTCAAGATGATGAGATTTGTGTCGAGCAACATCATTTCAAAGAAGCTAAGTTATGGATAGATGAAATTGGATGATGATAGAAACATAAGCTAAATGATGATGATAAGATGGGGAAAATGATAAGATGATGATGGGATGATGATACCCCCTCAAGAGGATAGGCAAGTTGGGAGAACATGGTTATTCTCTTGAAATGAAATTATAAGGAGGGACAAGATTAATGATGAACGATATGAAGTGGATGAATGAAATGAATGATACGTTATGCTGCAAGAAAGTGAGCAATCATGGTGTTTGATATAGCACTAGAAGTTATGCACCAAGGTATAAGGACCAGGGTGATGATGTGTTTTGTGCCCCAGTGTAATATAACCTTTTCTAAAAATATGAGGAAGTAAACTTGAGCACTAAAATCCTAATGCACAAAAGGTATGATAAGACCTTAGATGCAAAGGATAGTCCAAAAAGCCATTCCAATATACACAAGATATGAATATTAGCTAGAATGATACGGATTTGATCCAAATGCAGGATAACATTATAACACACACAAGAAATAAAGCAAGCATGCACAAATTATTCAAAAAAAAAAATGGTATTGCCCCTATCAAGTTGTAAACCATTGATTAATTGATTGACTGATGATAATGATAGTGTTGTCATTGTGGGGAACGATATATCCCTAGATCAACACAAGGATGATTTATTGATTGATTGATTGATTGGTTGGTTGGTTGATTTGGTTTATGACAAGATTAGGATCAAGACCATTGATTCAATTGGATAATTTGAAAATATTGATCAACTTGATTGGTATGGAGGATTGATGGTGACCTGCATTTGAATTTGATGTATGGATGAATGAATTTGATGAAGATGATTGATTGGTTGAATGGTTAGATGATTGGATTGATTAGATGAAATTGGAAGAAGTGATTAGATGGATTTATTTTATTTCTTGGATTTTCATTGGCTATTTGATTCTTTTGTCTTTTTTTAGGACCTTTTCCCATTTTTTTTGTATTTTTGGGGATATTTTGATTTTTTTGTATTTTTAGAATATTTGATTTTTTGTAAAAATTTTAGGATATTTTAACAAAAGAAAGCAAGGATGAGGCTAATGAATAGTATGATAACTGTCAACTAGACAAGATATGGACACAAATGTCTAAGTATTTTTCCCCTATTCCTCATCAAGACCAAGGAAAGGAAGAAAGGACGCATTTAGATAGGATGGTGGAATATGAATAAGGTGAAGGAGATGGCATGGAAAATATGGATAAAGTGTATAAAATAATATGTATGATGTTCAAGAATATCCTTAACTTTTTCAAGATCAAAGGTGGAAAGGTAAAAGATGAATGTAAAGAGGATAATGGGTATGAATGACAAGATGGATGAAACTTTCCCCCAAGTGTAAAGTGCAAGAGGAATATAGAAGATAGGATGTGGATAGGGATACAAAGGAAGGAATGAAGAATCAAGTTTCATGGCTAATATCCCTCGAATATGTGGACTTATAATCTATGGCAATGAGAATTGGACTCATAAATTTTTGATAGAATAATGGCATGATGGAAGAAGCCAAGGGCTTATGCAAAGGTTTGTATTAAAGAAGGATAATGGGAGATGGACGTTGGCTCATGGATAGGAGGTTGGAAGGATTTTTGATGGATATATAAAAGAGATGGCAATATCAACATCAGCACACACCTTGAAGGGTGGTGGAGTGATGGAAGAGAAGTGGATTTTGAACTTAGAGATTTATATGGAGGAGTGGATGGGGATTTTGGGATATAAGGACCCAAAATGGATGGTGGTGATAAAGGATATTTATAATTGGATGGAGTTTTTGGATAAGCAAGTTTGTATTCCAATTTTGATTTTATTGCTTCTATGAGAATTTTAGGAATCCACATAGCTTTTTACTTTGATTTTTGATTGATGGGCCTTTGTGGCCTTTGAGATTTTTCTTTTTTCTTTATGGGCCTTTGTGGCCTTTGAAATTTTTATTTTTCATTTGTGGGCCTTTGTGGCCATTGAATTTTTTTATTTTTCTTTTGGATAAGATTTACTTTTATTTTTGCATGTCTCTTCGAGGAGGCATGTTGATCCTTTGATGTATGTGGATTTAGATATGGAAGATTTTGACATTTGGCACCCAATTTGATTCCAAGAGCAATGGTATGGGTTGATAAAGAGGAATGATATGAAGGTAGTATGGATGGGTTGGTGTAGGTATGTTGGAAAAGGTTCAAGGGTGTGTACCTTTGTTGATCTTGACTAGGGATATGAGGTATGTAGGGCCCCAATATAGATGGAAGGGTTGATGAACTAGGGATTGGACGATAAGGACCAAGGATAGATGGAAGGTTTGATGGAGTAGGATAAGGACCTAGGATAGATGGAAGGATTGATGGATATGTATTTTTTATGAAACAAGATGCAAGTCTAGGTTGTGGAGGATATGATATGGATGAAAGGATAGGTGTTGGAAGTAAACTAGAGTGGATAAAGGTAGAAGAATCCATTTTATAGGTGTGGAGTTCATGGATAGCTTGAATAGGGGTGATAGAATCTTGTGGATGATTGTGATCATGACATGAAGATAAAGGGGTGCTTTTATCTTAACTTAAGGTAGGATCATGGGGTGGGATGGATGGTATCATTTGATCTTGGTTATAAGATGGAAGGGGATCATGACATGGAGATGAAGGGATGCTTTTATCTTGACTTAGAGGAAGGGGATCATTTCATGGAATAAAATTTAGACTTTGATCTTGATTTTGAGAGGGATCATGAGATGGAATGGTATCATCTGATGGAGTGGGTGTGACATCTTCGTCTTGGTTGGGAGGGTTATCATGAGATGGAAGGGTATCGTGTGATGGAGTGGGTGTGACCTATTGATCTTGATTGGGAGGGGTATCCTTAGATGAGGTAATGAATGGAAAACTTTGTTCTCGTGATGGACTATGGTCATGCCATGGAGGTATTATAATAGGATCATGATACGAGGTAAATATGCTTGGATCATAAAATGGGTTGGATATGGTAAGATTATGAGATGATATGGTTTCATTTGATGAGGTGGAAGGGGACAAATTTTGAGTAGGCTCAACATGTTCTAGATGGTCAACAACATGGAGACATGATGGAGGTTGACTTGGAATCAATGGGGGAGATTCTTGAATAGGATGAAGGGGGAGACTACATGATGGGGTTGTAAGAATGGGAATGGTGTTTGAAGAATCTTTGGTAGGTGGATGGGTGGATTCAGATAATGCCATAGGTTTAGTTTTGAAATGTTTGAAGTTAGGGCAAGGATTTTATGGAGAATTGAAAGGCTCTTGATTTTGTTGCCAAGTGGACTTGGGATCCTATATTCTTGTTGTGATATGGGTGGATATGTTGATGTAGCATTGACATGATAGGTAGATGGGTTAGGTTGGAATTATGATGAAGGTGACTCATAGGATTGATATTGAATGTGTTGAGGTTGAAATGGTGCTTGGACTTGATGTTGTGCTTGTTTGATTTGACAAGTGGACATGAGGTATTTCGCTTGCACTATGAGTTATTGCATTTAAAGTGATTGGTTTTTTTGAAGTTGAGATTGTTGGATGAGGCCTTGGAGCCTGTGTATAATTCGTTGGTCTAAGGGTTGTGGTGCTTGATAAATTGATTGGAGGAGGTCTTGGAATTAGGGTAATAGGTCTTCCAATGTTGGCATGGTGTAAAATGATGTTGATTGGATTAAGGAGATGGTGATGATTAGGATATGATATGGAATGACAAGATTGGATGATTTGGATGATGTGGCAAGTGTTTATTGGAAGTTTAACTTGGGCAATATCAAACACAAGATATCACATGTAAATCTATGAGCACACACACCAAACATAATGATAATTTTGTCTTTCAAGATTAAATTTTATGATTAAGAAAACACTTGAATACTCAAAAACAAGCCTAATGGTAGTCAAGTGGGTATGGCCAATTAGGTTTTGAACTAGGATGCACAAGGTTGACTAGGGATGATTTGAAATCAAAATCCTGCCACACAGCTAGGAGAAAGGGGTAACCCACCCTTCACCTACACTTCCCAAAGGTATAAAGTTCTTTGGGGCTTAGCCAAGAGTGACAAGATGTTAAATCTCAAACAAGCATGTATTTCGATTCACACTTTGACTTAGGTCATCCCTAGGGGTGATGAAATCCCCTAGCAGGCCTCCTATGATAGGTTTGACAAAAGAAAACCCAGTGAGGTTTTTTTTTAGCACACACACACTTGATTCACACTGACAGTTGTTAATTTCCTTTAGAAAATTTAAGTGTGTAGAAAATAGTTCAAACACTTGTTCTTTATTAACCCAAAGCCAACATGTGTGATGGAAGACACTTGTTTGTTTTAACCCAATTTTGATAATGTGAATGCAAACAATGTTCGGTTTAAGCCCAAAATTCAAATGTGTTGACAAGCAATGATTAAGAGATTAAAGATGGAATATGTGCACCTAATTGTTTTCGATTTCCAAATTGGTGTTTTTATTGATCCCAATTGTTTTTGAGCTTCATATGATAGCCCTGAAATTCACCAAGATGAGAAGAAACACAAAATTGCAAGCCAAAGTGTGGTTAGGTCAAAAACATGCAATCTGTTAAAAATTCTAAAGTAAAAAAAAAATAAAAAAATAGAAATCTAAACTACTTTAAAAAGTTAAAAATCTAAATTAAATTAGAAGTTAGAAATCTAACTAAATTAAAAAATTGAAAATCTAAATTAAATTAAAAATTTAAATTAAATTAAAAATTTAAATTAAATTAGAAATCTAACTAAATTAACAAATAATAATAAAAAAAAATTAAGTCTAAACTAAACTTAAATTTAAAATTAGAATCTATATCTACCATCTAGATTATAAATTTTTTAATCTAACTAAAAAAAATCTAAATTAGAACTTTATATTAACAAAAATCTAAATTTATTAAAAAAACTAAATGTGAATTCTAAAAATCTAAATTTAAATTAGTAACTTTAAATCTAAAATTTAAAGTCTAATTTAAAAGTTAACTTAAAAATCTAAAATCATTTAAAAATCTAAGAGTTAACTTAAAAAAAAACTAAAAGCTAACGTAAAGAACTAAAACCTAAAATTAAATTCTAAGGCAAGCTAGTGAGGAGACCACGGCTGTGTAAGGAATAAGGAATGAGGGTGTTATAGAGAGGTGATGAAGGAATACAGGGAAGTGATGGGAAATTCCAATAGCGACAAAATGATTTTTGGGCAAAGGAAATGTTGACGATAGTTATAAGGGTTTGATCGAAGCTTTAATAGCAGTGGCTTTCCTCACTATGAGTGAGTTCTAGTGGATAATCGAAGGTGATCTTGAGGGTCGAGCGAGGGAGACCGAGGGTGACATGAAATTGAAGGATGATGTAGAAATTTATGATGAATGTGTATCAATGATTCAAAAAGAATCCATACTGCCAAGTACCAAAAAATACCGAACTGTGGAAATAAAAAATCTCCAACCAAGTACGCTTCCAATGATGCCAAATTCTGCAACAATTTATGCTCAAACCTTGATAAGACTAGGTTTAGAAACGATGGTGGTAGAATCACCGAGGAAAATAGATTTTGCAAAGAATAAGCTCGAGTGATTCATTAATGTTTTAAAATAAAATGTATGCATGCATGCAAAACAATCTCAAATATGGTGAAATCAATACTAGCTTGAATATTGTAAAAATTTGCAAAGAAATATCACCACCTTAAGTCTCAAGTTACAACAAAACTTATATTAAAAGCTTTGCAAATAAATGACAGAGAGAATCATAGCATTCATAAGGACATTTAAGCTCAAGATTTTAACAATATTAAAGGTGGTGCAGCTTCTACAATCAGTCATGTGCTCATGTTATTCAAGTCCCATGAATCAATGCTAAAGCAATAATGTCATCCAAATGCAAATATTATCATAAAATTGATATCTATGGTCCAGTGAAGATAGAAAATTTTGAAAACGAACATAAAAGCACACTCAATAACTTGAACCAAAATCTTCAAATATTTGCCAAAAAGCAAGAAAAAAATTGAAAATCGTTCTCAAAATTTTTTTGTTCTAACAAGAAAATCATTCTGAAAGTCAGGTTCACCAATGTAGATAGGGGAAAAATCTAAAATCTGAAATCTTATTAGATTAAGATTCAGATTTTCACCATCCTCAATGTAGTTACCTATAAAAAATACACATGCAAGATGAATAATCCAATCTAAACAAACATGCACCATTACTAGGGATTCACTCCATTGTTCTTCTCAATCTCGCATAAGAATGCAAGCTTCGAAGGATTTGACTACTAATGGAATGTTGGTTGCTCATTATTTCAGCATAACGATAGGATAGGGATGGAAAATGAAGGATGGATGATGATGAAAAGTTGCATAATGAATTTGATAGAGTAATGGTATTGGAATAATTCAATCCAAAATGGCTTGTGAGAGGCCGCATTTATAGAATTTTGATGTGGACGAAGAAGATTTGATAAGATTTGATTTTTTCTTTATCTGATCAAAGAGGAAATAAAACAAGATGAGATAAGATTTGAAAAGATAGAAAGATTTTGATTTTCTCTTTTAAAGGAAATAAATCCTGAAAAAGACAAGAAGGATAATTGATGAATTATCTAAGTAAATAATTTAATTAGATACACACGAGTTTAAATTTTAGAAAGAAAGTGAGAAGGTATTTTAAGATTTTTTTTAATTCAATTATCTAATTAAATAAATTAATTAGATACACACGAGTTTCATTTTAGAAAGAAAGCGAGAAGGTATTTTAAGATATCATTAATTAATTAAATAATATAAATTATTTAATTAACATTAGAAGACTGGAGGGATTATTAATGAAATTAGTCAAATAAATAAGATTTATTGAGCTGATTAGATGATGACAAGGGTACCTAGGGAAAACATTCTACAAGATGTCTAAATGACCTAATGTTGTGATAAGGTATTGTAAGAGGAAATTTTTGGGTGTCTACAAATGGGAGCAACTAAGAGAAAGGAAGCGATTGAGTTCAAGGAAATTCTAAACAAGTACACTAAGGCTTCAAGACAAACAGTGAATGAAAACAAATCACAGGTTTTCTTCTTCAACTCATCCATATAAAAGGAGCGGGAGATTTTAAGAGTCTTAGGCTTCAAAAAGGGTGAACTTCCCTACACCTATGTAGGTGTTCCACTGGCCAAAGAGGTTAGGTTGATTGGACTATGGGATCCCCTAAACCTCAAAAATAGTGCAAAATTGAACTCATGGAAAGAAAAATGGCTAACTTGGGCAGGAAGGATCACATTGATAAAATCAATTTTATCTACACTTCCAATCTATCTCATGTCAATAATGTGCATACCAAGCGAATGTGTATCAAATCTGAAAAAATTGTATAGATAATTTTTTTGGCAAGGAAATAAATAGAAAAATAAACTTTCCTTGATTTCCTTGGAGAAATTATGTAGGAAAAAAGAAGATGGTGGGTTGGGCTTCAAACATCTAGACTTACATAACAAATCCCTCGGGGCAAAGCTCATTTGGTGTATGCACTATCAACCTCAAAGGAAATGTGTCAAAATCCTTCATCATAAATACCTAAAGGATGGAAGCAATGGGGACATACTGACAATCTCTAACCCTCCAGTTGGATCTTGAATTTGGAATTTTATGAAGAAGTGCAAAAAAGTGGTATGTGATTATTTTTCATGGGATGTTCAGGAAGGCCCTATTCTAGGAATATTTATGGTCTGGAATCCCAAGTTTAGACAACATGTTTGAAGGATATGTGACCAAACGAAAACTAAAAAGCATCTAGGGTGATCGAGTGAGGGACTAAATAGTTCTAGAGGAGGAAAATTTGGTGCTAGGATAGAAATCGAAAGACCTCACAAGACTTGGTCTACTATAGAAGGAAGTGAAGCTCCTTACTAATCTATTGAAAGAGAGAACTTTGACTTTGCGTGTAGGTTGTGACACCTGATTTGGGTTGGATCTAAGTCCAAAAACTACAATGCAAGAGATGGCTACATGATGTTGTATATGGAATAGGGGAGGATTGTTGATAGCCTTCCTTTCCATATTTTTCAAAGTAATGTCCACCTACCCAAGGTGGGGATGTTTGGCTGGGTAGCCATACAAAATAAAATCCTAATGGCAGAAAAATTCCTTCAATTAGGATTTCACGGGCCGTCTAGATGTGTAATGTGTGAATAGGTCAAAGAAACTACAAACCATCTTATTATCGGATGTTCTTTTCACTCAAGAATGTGGGAGTTGGCTATGCATAATAATTGGCTAGGTATGTGTCATGCCTAATGATTTGCTTAGTTGGTTTTTCTCATAGCCATCATTGAAAATATATTCAATATATGGGGATGCATGGACGATGAGCCCATTAATTGTTGTATGGGAATGTGAACCCCAATCCTATTCCTGCATAGACATGACAAACAAACACATTAGTTAGTTGATATGCAAGATAAAGGATGGATTCCCCATGAAATCCATTAACAATGCTCAATAATAGAAATGAAATGAAGAATAATACAAGAAACTAAATCAAATATATTTAAGCAAAGAAAACTCTTGATCCCATGGGGGAGGTGGTTCCAATTGGTGTATCAAAATTGGCACTTTCTCAACTCCTTTGTAAGATATTTGATGATTTGTGGATGATTGAATCTCCTTGATGATATTTTGGCATAACCTAGCTATGAAATGGACAAAATTAGCTCTCAATTTGAAGGGAGTAACTTTTGTCTAAGTGTGGATGAGGATGAAGTTAAGTATAGTAAGTTTACTCAAATTGTAGATGATAGAATGAGAGGAAAAGTCTCTCATTTATAGATTTCCAAATTGGAAGAGAGAGTGAAATTGAGCAATGTGGGATCATTCAAAACCCAATGGCCAAGTGTCACTTGTCAAGATGTGAATGGTTGAAGGTTGTGCACATTTTGGCCAATGTGCATGATAAATGCTATGAGATTCAAAATTTGAAATGTAAATGTGACATGTTGGAGGGAGAAGGAAATGGAGTTAATACCACTTGGTTTAATGCACAAGGACATGTAAGAGTAGTGAATGCTTTGTTGGAAGTACCAAGTCCACTTGAATTTGAATTCAAATTTGAGGGAATATTCCCCTTTTATTCCATGTTGAGAGAAAATAGGCAATTAAATAAAAGCCAAGTAATTGATTTATTTTGCAAGTTGCATTCTCTAGAGGATTTTAGTGATTGAGATTAAATTAATCAAGATTTGATCAATTTAATGAGAGATTAGATGATTTGGAAATTTTGATTCCAATTTATGAGTTGATTTAAATCAAAATTGAGAGGAAAGTGATTAATTAAATAAATATTTTTGATTTATTTAACTAAAGAGGATAATGTTAGATTTAGTCAAATAAGGTTTAATTTATTTAATTTAATGAGAATACTTTAGGGATTTACTCAAGTAAAATAAAAAAATTAATTAAAAGGGGATTTTAGGGTTAATTAAATTAAATTGATTAATTTAATCTACAGAGGAGAAAGACCTAATTAAATAAATACTGATTTATCTAATTAAGAGACAAAAGATGATGATAAGTTGAGAGTGTGATTCAAGAAGAAATTTTGTTAGTAATCAGGATCAAGTGTGTTAGATCGAATTGTATATTTTCCATGTCTATAGCGAACTATGAAAGGAAAGGAATAGGAGGTTGTTCCAAGATAGAAAAATGTGTGCAACCTCTCTCATTAGTAAGATTGAGGCCACTCTCATGGAAATAATGAATGCCAAATTGGAGCAATGCGCAAGAAAAGAGAAGACCTTTTTAGAATGGGATGCTAAAGTGCACAAGGATTGGCCCTCTATCAAGGTGCCTCCATGGGTTGGGTGTGGTGGTGCAGGATCATGACAAGCCTATGCTTCTGTTGTCTAGACCCCCTCTTGATGGATGACACAAATTGAAATTTGGCGAGGCTACCAAAGGAAATCTCGATCCATCCAAAGCTAGATATATTATCAGGGACTTGTAGGGGAATACAATCTCTTCCTTAGCTAGATTTCTTCTTGAAGGAACAAACAATGAAGCCAAATTTTGAGATGTAATATATGGGCTAATGCTTTCTAGAGATCTTGGATTGAAAAAGATAGCCATTGAATGGGACTCAACATTAGTCATAAATTCCTTAAGAAGTGGAAATGTTACTAACTAGAAACTATGTTCTCTACTCTCCAAAGCCATGAAGTTAATGCAGTGCTTCGAGAGTTCAATAATGAATCACATATACAAGGAGGGGAATTATGAGGAAAATGTGGTAGCCAATGTGGGTATGGAGGCTGAGTAAGATATGACCCAGTGCCAATTGGGTTTTCATAGTCTAGGCCGAAGATAGCTAGATCTGGCATATGGGCCTTTCCAAGAAAGATACAGGGGGCAAAGATAGTTGGTATCCCAGCTAAGAGCAACCACTATCTCCTTGCTCTAGCATCTTTGAGGGTTGAATCAATATTATTTTTTGATAATATTAATATAATGCATGTAGCTTCGGTTGCATATTATGTATAAAACAAATCACTTTCTAATATTTATTTTATCTTGATCAATTAAAATAAATAAATTGAATCACTAAAACCCCCTTTATTCAATAATTAAATAAATCATTATTTCTTTGATTATTATTTGACCTTTTCATTCTTCTATAATTAAATAATTGTCAAGATTATTTAATTATGTTTCATTCCCCTCCCCTTTGAATAAATAACTCAAATCAATTATCAATGTCTAATTTCTATACCCCTATTTAATTAAATTTATTTTATAATTTGATTTAATTAAATACTCCATTTTCATTTTCTCCAAATAAATAATTTGAATGAACTATTTATTTTCCACTTGTCCATTTTCTCTATTTTTTGAATAAATAATTTAAAATAAATCATTTATGCCTCCCTTTTTGGTCAAAGATTCCTTGTCATTTATTTATTTCATAGTCGTCAGTATCATAGCCATCGATGTCATAGCCCTTCCATGAATGGTATATTCTAGTTGCATCAATTCTCAACCGTTGATCTTGGCATCTTTCTATAGGATTGATCTCGACTATCGTTTGAATGGTTGTATATAAAATCAACCTTCCTCTCTCATTTTCACCTTAACAACCTTTCATCTCCAACCTTCTACTTACTATTTTCAGGTATTTGTAGAAGTCTACTTCAAAATTTTAGGGCAATATTGGCATAAGGAGAAATAGGATAGCAAGAGAGGTGAAGCAACTATAACGGGAAGTGTTTGTTTGTGAATGCATATCATTTTAATTCCTTGTTGTTTGTTTTCTCTTGTTTGGATGTGGTTTGTAGATTATAAGTGTTGGCTTTCACTTTATCTAGGCTAGGAAGGATCTAACCCCATCTTACAACAACAACTCGCAAGCCCCGCAAAGTTTGTGTGGGACCATTGTCAGAGCTCATGGGATAGCAAGATTTAGATGCATGTCTAGGTTGACCCCATGTATGGAAATCAATGCATGGAGGAGATCTACAATGATTTTTTTTTGGAGATTGATCTAACAATGATCATCAGTCAATGAAGATAAACAACGTAGGATCACAGACAGTTCATCTGATGGAAAGGTTTTAAAGATATGGTGATGAACTAGGAATGTTGGATCATAGCATGAAGAGAAGATCGATGGCCCAAATTCAAAGATAAAGATTTACAATGGATATGATAGTGTGAATGAGGATTTGGACTACAAGCCAACATAGAGGAAGAAATTAATTGGTCCAACTACACCAAGCAACCAAAGTAAATTAAGATTTTATTTTTAAGGTGGAAAAACAGATTGTAGAGGTGCTTGAGATCAAATCAATTCAAATGGACAAGAGAATGAATTTAATGTATATAAAATTCTTGGGTTTGATAGAGAGCCAATTTGGGAAAATTATCTATAACAAAATTATTATGCTAGGAAGCTCGATGCAAGATATGTAAATATCTAGTAAACTCTATCAGATATCTTAACTACGAGTGTCTATGTGAATATGTGGAAAAAACTAAAAATCTAAACAAACACACCAATGAAACATTATATTAAAGAAATATAATTTAAAGATGAACAAACTCTAAATACAATAGTTTCTTCAAAGACGTCCCACTGTCCTCTATCTCCAAGGATTCATTGTAAGTTGTTGGCTCTCAGGTTGTGTAAGCAACAACTTTGGTAGAATGACAACTTAGAGAATGATATTATGAATAATGAATTTCTATTTCTAAATGATATGAGATGATTAAGATAAGATATTAAACTAAAATTCTATGCTCAAGAATATAAAATTTCTAAATGCGGGATAAATGCAACTATAATTCCTATGCTATATTCACTAGATCTAAGATATTTTTTAAGGCACAAAGAGGTTGTATTTATAGAGTTTTGGAGGCAAAATCCTAGTTGGCAAAGATCGACAGTTGAAATCAAGCCTGTCAAGATGAATGGTGGAAGATTGAGAAGTTGAGAGAAAGATGGGGAATTTTTCCTCCTACACAACCTCTTCCATTCAAAAATGAAGGAAAGTTTCCATTTGGCCATTTTAGTTATGAGGAGTTAGTTGGTAGTTCAAGATAAATCCATAATTAAATAATTAAGCTATTTAATTATATGTGACAATCAATTTACAAGCTTCCATAGTTAAATAATCAATTTCTTAATTATGTGTGACAGATGAAAGATGAATTTAGTTAAATATTTAGAATATTTAATTATGTGTGAAGTGAAGAAAGTGTTTAATTAAATATTTAGGATATTTAATTAAATGTGGAGTGAAGAATTTAGAAATAATGAATTTGGAAGAAAATTCTTTTATTTGAATTTAAAATTCAAACTTATGATAATTAATATAAATAAATATGAAATTTATTTAATTAATTAAGAGAAAGATGGAAAATGGTAATAATTAAATAAACTTATTTAATTAATTAAAGTAGAAGAATTAGAATGTGAATGATATAAATAAATAATTAAATTTATTTATTTGTAGATGACTTTAGAAGATTAATTAAATAATTCATATTAAATTAATTATCAAGCTTGATTTATATGACCATTTTTAGATGTATACATTTTTCCCCTCTTTGAAGTGATGTGTTTTACACATTGCTTCAAAGAAAAATTCAGATAGCAAAAATTTTGCCCTTGACTTTCAAAAATTGACTGATGATGATATATGCCCCCTCAGGAGATAAATCACGAGTTTGGAGATTTTGATGAAGATTTGAATATTTTGAATGATTTTATGGTGAATCGTCAATTTATCTCCTGAAATAGCACTCAATGCGGTGAAAAATAAAAATAACCCTACCTTATTTACCCCCTTACAAGGTGAAAAATGGTATAATAGTCATTGTCATTTGAACAATTGCATTTGGTGAAAATAGAGCTCTACGAGAGGAGAAAATAAAGATGTTGATCCACAATGAGTGACATAGATTTGAGCGAGTGCACCAACATCAATGACAAACCAAGTATGGACCTCCGATGAGATCGTGAAACGTTTCCCTATGAATTTTGTTTGACTTCCGCATGATTTTTAGGTTTTTTAGAAATTAGAAATTTTGTTTTAGCGAGTAAATTTGTGTTTTAGGGCATACAAGCCTTCATGTAGTGCATAGGACAGGTAGGATAGTGCATATAATTTGTAATGCCTCGCCTTGCAACCCTAAAGGAAGTTGTAATTAACAACTTAAGCGAACCAATTTTTTTTTTAATAAAGTGTAGTTAACATACACATTCATGTACTAATTAACAACAACCTCTAAGGCTATAAGGTTAGGATTACTTAAACCCACACATACATATTACATATAACCATAGCAATAAATACTTTATGAAATAAACATCATACATCATAAGAATACCACATAACATAACAAGATGAACATCTAAGATACAATCTCATAAACATTAACTTAATCCAATAGTTACATCACTCATTCCCAGAATAAGACAATAGTACAAAAGTATAACAATTACATAATCTCACCTCATAAAAATAAGAGGGATAAAATAACTTATACAAATAGAAATATTACAATGCAAGAAAATACAATAGAACCGTGAGCTGTCCATCTGGATGTCTCGCCTCCATGAACTAAAGATCAAGGGGGACCCAACAATTTTGGTGCATATTCCACCCAACCATGTGGTATCCGAAGGCCCACCCCCCATGCTAGGAGATAGTAACAATGTAACAAGGACAAAGATCCACAACCTCTAACCAAAGGCAGACTCAAACTAACTCATACTGAAATAACCAAAACAAATGCAATAAACAAGAACAACTCTCGCATCACTGACATTGCTTCTAGACATAAAATAGACCAAGTATGTTCAGAGAACCATACACGTATACAAATACCAATCACCAAGGGAATCTCAAGTGAACACAAATTAGAAAACATAACCACTCCAACTCTAGGAGGATACAAATAATAGAACACACTCCAAACATCTTGGAGGCAACAACACATAGTCCACTCCTTTCACAGGAGGTACAAAACATCCCTGTTCATGAAAATCGGGTAAAACTGAAAGGACGCCATGCACTACCCAAGGGAAAACAACTGGATGGCATAAAGATTCAACAACCCTTATCCTCTAAGTTCTTCTGGAAGACTTATAATTTAGGACTAACACTAGATCCCAAAACCCACAATGCAACTTGACTTCATAGCAACACAAGCATTCAAATCATAAATCAAATCTAATATTTGGATTTCCTAAACCCATATTCATTCAATAGGTAACATTAACAAGGTCAAAGAAACACTTATAGGGTTAATTCAAATAATCATATACCCATATTTCTATTTCCATTATAAGAAATCTTAAACAATTTGAACTTGCATCCCCTTACGAAATACAGAGAATTAGAACATTTAAGACAATCACAAGAGCATTACTATTTTTGGATATACTAAATCCATGTCTCTTTCATATTTCATTCACAATAAATTAATTGCTCTACTTGAAATATAATAAATTAAAATAGCCATTTGCCTCATCAATATAAACAACTTCTTAATTTACCTTTAAATCGACACAAATCCATGCAAGTAAACTATTTCCATTTCCTAACTAAATCTTACATCTCATTCAATTTTCTATTTAAAACATTCAATCCCTTTAATATCATAAAATATTGTTTCTCTATCCATTTTCCCATATACACTAATCAAACCATTTTTAAATCTCTATTCAATAATATATTGCATGAGTCTTATTAAAATAAAATACGATAATGAATTTACACTTAATATATGTATATTTATGTTCCATATTATGTATACACAAATATATATATTAATAACTTAATTATATATATTCTTTAATATTCCAATCACAACGATTAAAATTGCTCTATGGAAATAAATGAAACAAAACATATATTTGTCTTTCCAATATAATTAGTACCTAAATTTACGTCTAATACAACATAAACTATTGCAAATACTATATTCAAATTTTTTATCCAAAATCTATACCACGCATTCTAATTTAATCCTTTAAAATCCCTATTCCCAATAATATAAACTATTGCTCTTTCAACTTAATTGAAATAATTAAACAAGTATCTTCAATCTACAAATACCAAAAATACTAATTTAAACAATTTAAATCAATTTCAATGTTTACTTCTAAAACTAACATCAGTTCTCTATTAACTAGATTCCTTTCGTTTTCCAACTAACTCAAACGATTTAATTATTTAATATAAAATACCTTTTCCCATTAAACTGAATTATGCATACTAATCAGTTCCAATAAAAATATTTCTTTCAAATACACAACTAAATCGTCTAATTTCTACAATTCATTACATAATTCATTATATCGATAAAACTGAATTAAGAATTAATCTTTTTAGATACGGGAGAAATTACACTAATATTTAATTCTCTAATTGATCTTAACAAAATAAGTATTTTCAACTATAACTCAAAACATTTCGCTTTAAATTAAATAACCAATTGCCCTTGCAAATTAAATCATTATAAAATTAATCAAATTAACATTTGGTCTCTTCCATAACTTATTGTGTTAAAATAAGATCAATATTTGGACTATAACCCAATATCATATATATATTTTTTCCAATTAAATCAAATTAATAATTGGACCTTTTACACATGAATTTAAATTTCACAATTAAATCTTAAATTATGCATTCTTTAAATCAGATATTTAACTCCTTCAATTAAACTTTAACATGCCATTTTAGAATAAACAATAATTTCTCCATACGTTTATAATTTTATTTTCACTAATCTAATATACAAATTTTATTTAAAATAATATAATTAAATATAATACTTTAATATTATAATAACAATACATAAAATATTAATAATTATAAATATCAATTTATTATTATTTTATTATCAGAGCAGCCATGAGAAAATAACTTAACAGCAGTCTCGTGTTTCAAGTATAACTCAAAAATTATGATGTGGGTATTTGTGATATTTTTATAGGGATAAAAAGGTTTCAAGACGCACAAACCCTTTAAATTTCCTGACAACCCAGTTTGTGTAAGTGGAGTTATACGTGATGCAACCAGACCATTTTACCATGAAAAATATAACTACCCTGCGGATTTTAAAATCCGATTTTTTAATAATAAACAGAGGGTTTCATTTTCTAAAAAAATTCTATAAAAATTGCTCAATCTCTATGTTTGAATCCAAAACAAAAATAATTGATTTCCTCGAACAAATTAAATTCAACTGAGGTTTTCACAATTTTCACTCAAGAATTTTCACAAAACAAAAGCTACAAATTTATTTGATTCTTTTCTTCTAACAACAAATTTATTTTCTAAAACAGATTTAACAAACAAATCTTTAATCACTACTATTTTAAAAAACAGTAAAAAACAATAAAACACAAAGAGGAAAACTTGGATCAAGAAACTACAAGCAAAGATTAATTTCTGATGCAAGCTTCCTCCAAATATTTCCTGAATTTTCTTCAATCCTCCAACGAATCCAATCCAAAAAATCCAACAAATGCATACAGACTTTTCTCAAATCAAATCTACAATCAAAATTTCTCCAAACCCTTCTTTTACAATTTTCTCCAAAGTTTCTTCTCTGCTGTAAAAAAATGAATTTTTCCTAAAGACTTTTTCTGCCCTAAAATTAAAACATGTATTCTTTATAAATCAAAAATACCTAATACAACCTTAATTCACATTACATGCAAATTAGATATTAATTTCAATTTCAATTCCAATTTCAATTTTTACAACCCTAATTCACATTGCATGTAAATTAGATATTAATTTCAATTTCAATTTTTGAAAACCTACATTAAATTTAAAATGCAATTTGAAATAATAAATCAATTTTCAAAGTTGAAACTCATTTCCCAAGTAAACATTTAATTACAATTTCTAATTTAATTCCACAAGTTGAAATTAAATTCTAAAATTAATTTTAATTCTTTTATTTCCTTTCATTTTCTTGCATCACGTTTAATTAATTAATTTAATTATTTAATCACTAAATTCAACCCCCTTATATTAAATTTAATTGATTAAATAAATTAATTATAATTAATTAATTTTAAATATGAACTTTTATCCACATTGCATTATTTAAATTAAACAATCATCAACATGATTTAAATACAATTATTCTAAATATCTATTTCCAAATCAAGAATCCTTCAGAATTAAATAAGATTAAAATAAGGCAATGAATGAGTCAACACACACAACTGACGACACACTAAGGCTAGGGTGTAAACTTAACACAAGTTGCCTAGTTACTATTTCCCGTTCAACTTAACCATTGGATCGACATGCTTGAACCTGTGAAACTAGGTGGAGTCGATGTTATGTACCTGCAATCCTACAACCAAGTAAACATCATACAATATATCCAACTTATAATACACACCGTGAAGAAGGAATTACTGATTTGTAGGGCGCTCGCAAGCGAGTGATGCGAACCCGTCTTCTTCACCAATAAACTCATCGAAACTGACACTTCCATCATAATTCCAAGAGTCTCATAATAACATCTCATGCTAAATCTACAACATCATTAATCCATAATGCATGTGAAACAATAATTAGATCAACACATTACACAATAATAGTTTTCGCTCAATAGTAGCGAACAAAACATCATAACAAAATGTATCCAGTATCAAAGTAGCTGCAACCAAACATAACATAAAGCAAACCGAATAAGGAACAAAATGGAGGGGTATTACATAATTTAGTGCATCCATGCCATAACTTAGCGAATTAAGGTGATAGATTAGCGCATAAGCATGATAGATTAAATCTTGCACATAGGATGATCAAGTAGCACATAGATTTAGGGCTTTAGCACATTTTCTAGATTAGCGCATATATTTGATAGTCTAGTGCATTAACTGGATAGAGTAGCGCATATGCTTGATTAGTGCATTCATGGATAAACTAGTGCATTTTCTGATTTAGTGCATAAACAGTTTGTTTTAGCGCATCCATGAATTTTAACTAAATTTCATCGTTTGAAGATCAATTGATAATTTCTTGATGTTTGTTGCTATATTAGACAATTAATTTGATGAAATTGAGTAGCATCAAGGATGATTGACTTGATTTTGATGATGATTTGATAAAAAATTTCCCATGTTGAAAATAAATAGTAAGATGTTAATTTTGATAAAAAAAAATTCCCAAATGAAAAACAAATAGTAATGATTGATTTTCTTCTGATTGGCTAATAAATTTGTCTTCATGCTTGATGAAAAAAAATAGTAAAGTGATGATTTGATACTGATGTTGATTTTGATAAATTTATTTAATGTTTAATGAAAAAAATAGTAGTGATTTATTTTCTTCTGATAAATTTTCTTTTTGAAATGAAAAACAAATAGTAATGATGATATGATTCACTTGCCTGATATGATTTCGCATGATTGCTTGATTTTTTTTATTGATTGATCTTCTTTTCTAATGATTTGATTGATTGATATGGATATGATGTTAGAGGAGGATTTAAAAATCCTCCAGATCAAAGAGAGATTTCCCCGCACTTGGGAGATGATTCCCGGATTGTCCTAGTAGGAGGTTGGGGTTATTGCTAGATGTGGTTTGGGTTCACTTTTGAGGATCCCACCGTATAGAGTCAACATGGAACTATTGATAGCGTTAGTTGAGTGATGGCATAGTGAGCATAATACTTCTCACTTTCCCATTGGAGAGATCATAGTCACACTTGAGGATGTTTATAGGATACTAGGGATCCCAATGGTTGACGAGATTGTGGTCTATGACCACAAGGAAATTGGGGAAACTGAGGCCCTACGAAGAGTATTTCAAGATCCATGTATTTTTGGTTATGAGATCCCTTGGAGGGAGATGTTTGAGGGTTATGCCCCACTTCCTTCAGTTTTGGTTGGCTTTATTGGTGGCTTCTTATGTCCTGACTATAGGTCGAAGGGACTGTCGGTTGGTTAGGGTTGGATTTGAGAGGACATGATCCTCCATCAAATCAGATATGCATGGGAATCCTACATGTTAGCCCATCTATACCATGATTTACATCAGGTGGTATACACAGTTGGGAAGAGTATCTCTTTTGGGGTGATGCTTCTATAGATTTGGGTGTGGGAGCATATTGCTATCACCCACCCCTTTGGAGGGAGAGATCATCACATCGGGTGACCATATGTTTATCCTTGCATAGGTCCACTTGTCTAGCCTAAGCTGGGAAAGTTGGAATACCAGAGGACAATGTTATCTGGAGGCCATATGTTGATTGTGAGGCCTGGGATGAGGATGATATTGAGCTATCTTATTGTGGCATATCGAGATATATGGTTGGGAGTACCCCTTTTGTCATTGAGATATTTTTTGTCATGAGAGTTTTGAGATAGTTCGGTCGAGTTCAAGTGATTCCATAGGACCTTGCCCATTATACCAAACAACGAGAGGATGTGGTGGAGTGGGGTCTGTTTATTCCATATGAGGTAGCTAGGGAAGAGTACATTGCTTTACAATCAGATTTTTGGGACTATAGGCTGGATATTTTTGATGCCCAGATGATAAAGGAGTATGTTGCATACTTCCATACTCATCCATTCCCTAGGTTGACAATCCCAGATGAGCCTACCCCACTATTAGATGGACGAACATTACAATGGGCATGGAGACAACCATAGGCATAAGCACAAGTAGGGACACAGGTAGAGTAACCCATCAGAGGAGGAGGAGAGGATGTGGGTGGTGGTCAGGATATGGATATTAATCGAGCTTAGGAGGAGGACAATGATGATGATGATGATGATGATGATGGGGATGGTGGGGAGAAATTATTCTTTGATGTCTCATTCAAGACCATACCCAAGACAATGAGGGTAGTGGAGCAGCCAGTTGTAGGCCCTTCATACACTACCATAAAGGTGCCATCTTGAGAGGAACATGGACAAATTGACACTTTGCAGACATAGGTGGAGGCTGTCTAGAGCCAACTAGCATAGGCACGGGCTACCATCTCACAGTTATAGTCACAAATGGAATAGACACCACCCCCAAACCCTCAAATAGCCTAGATGGTTGCAGAGAGGGACAACTTCAAACAACGATGCCAGTAGGAAAAGGGGATAGAAGAGAGGTTGCTAAGATCAATACAGTGTACTTCTCTCATAGAGGTTGTAGAAGAGGGGTTGGAAACTACTCAGGAGTTTGGGTTTTATAGGATGAGATATCATGAGGCACTGCCCCTGAGTAGAGGATAGCCTATACTTAGTTAGGCACCAAATCTCACACTCACTCACACAGTCATAACAAGAGTGCTACCAGGAGTGTAGGTCATCCAATTAGATGAGAGATAGGTGGAACCAGTGGTAGAGATCTAGTGAGACCTACTACTTCCAGAAGCAACAATATTCATGGTCCTCACTTAGATGCTCCTTAGTGATGATTCTATATACATCATTTTTGTCACATTTTATGTATCTCCCTTAGAAGTTTATTTTGATGAGATTTATATGATATATAGCTATGATTTTGATATGCATGTGTCATTTATTATTCTATGATGGATGTTCATGTATGCATTTTTACTTCTATATGCCATGTTACTTATGATTATGATGATGCATGATGCTACCCTACTTATGATGTGATGATGATGTTGATGCACATGATATGAATGATGATGATGTTTATGAATTTCATATGTTTTATTATTGGTGAATATGCAACATATATTATGATGGATGATGCAAATGGAATTATTTTTATGATGTATGGGAAAATGTATTGATTATGGATATGATGCAATGCATGCAATGAATGTATTTTATTCTTTTCCAATGTATGGATATGTATAATGATGTAATGATTTTTAAATGCAAAATGATAATGATAAATGAAAATGCCATGCTAATGATAATGAATGAATGATAAAATGATGTGAAAATATGATATGGATGATATGATATGATATGATAAAAAATATGTGAAAGATAATGATAATGAAAATGATTGATAAAAATGATGTGAATAATGATAATGATAATGAAAATGATATAAATATAAACATGGATGATTATGATAATCATAAAATGATGTGATCAATGAAAATTAAAATTGTAATGATAATGTAAATGATATGCATATGAAAATGGATGATATATGATAATGAATGAGATAGGATAATGATGTGAAAATATGATATTGATAGTGAATGAATGATATGATCATGAAAATGGATGAAAATGATATAAAATATAAATGGAAAATGAATGATACACGTTTATGAAAATTCTGTGAAAATGAATATTAAATGATATGAATCTATTTGTAAAAATGACAATGATAATGAACTAATATGAATAGATGTGAAAATGACATGAGACTAATACTGATAATGTTATGATATGACATTGAAAATGATAATATGCAAATGATAACGCAAAATGATAATGCAAAAATGGAATGAAAATGATATGAAACTAATAATGATAATGATATGAAGATAAAAAATGATATGAAAGTGAATACTAAAGGATATGAAACCAATGGTGAAAAATGATAGTGAAATGAAATGATATGCAAAATGATTATATCAATGATGTAAAAATGATATGAAAATGATATGAAACTAATAATGATAATGATATGAAGAGGATGTGAAAATGATTTTTTTTTGCAAATGTCTAAGTGTACTCAATCATTGCTTCAAAAACGATATGTATCTTTTCCAACCTCTAAAATCTATTATATGACTAAAAAATGAATGAAATCTATATGAATCATGCAATCCTAACTATGCAAAATGAACTACACATTGTTCTCATTCTGTGAGCCAATTTTATGCTTGTGTATCATCATTGAGCCTTTTGGTATATTGAAAGTTAGTATAGGCATCATAGGGTAAATCAACCCTGATAATGTCCTGAGTATGAATTTCATGATGTTTGATATAGCAAGTTAATACAAGCATCGAGGTATAATTGAATTGAGATGACTTGAATATTGCTTGCATAAATAGACAAAAGTTAACCCTTTTCCTATGGAAATCTTGAAATGTCATCAACGATACTTTTTTAAACCATGTATCGCGACAAATTTGCATAGTAATAATGATTAACTTATAGACAACAACCAAAAAAAATCATACTCCTTCTTTGCGACTCTAGTTCAGTACATCATTGAGTCATTCCAGAGATATGATGTCATCAAATTTCAAAACAACAGTTCAAGTTATGCTTTAAGTGTTCCAATCATTTTATTCAGATTCAGATCATCTAGTTTGTTTCAGTTTCATTTTGTGACATGTCTCAGAGTTGTTTTGACTAGGCTTGGTTGAATATTTGATTGTTGATCTGATATTCTGATATTGGAAATATGTTGTTGTTTGTCTTCCAAAAATTTCAAAAGTCAATTGCCCCCAACGAGTTTGCACTTTGACTCCTGATTAGACACAACCTACTGCTAGGAATATAAATAATGATAATCAAGCCATGATGAAATCCTTGTCACTTCTAGGAAAAGTTGTGCCCATGATGCAAATGTGATGGCAAGGGATGGATTTGATGCTGATAAAAATGGCTATGAATGAACGATGCCAGATGTAACCTAATAGATGGAAGAGCCGACTAAATCACAAATAGTGCCTGTTTGCCAGGTTTTCACCAAGGCAATGATTTTTTTATTCTTTTTTTTTTGTATTTTTGTATTTTTTATTTTTTATTTGATTTTTTTGTTGTCACCAAGATGCCTGTTTACCAGGTTTTGATCAAGGCAATGATTTTTTTATTCATTTTTTTTTTGTATTTTTGTATTTTTTATTTTTTATTTGATTTTTTTGTTGTCACCAAGATGCCTATTTACCAGGTTTTGATCAAGGCAACAATTTTTCAGGACATTTTCTAATTTTTATGATTTTTTCATGATTTTTTATGTTGTTTTTGTATTTTCTAGACATAGAACTTCTTCAGATGGATGTTGTTGATTAGATCTTCAACTAGGTACCCTTCTGGTGTAGATAGTTGATATTCCCCCGAAGCATATATTGCAATGATGACGAATGGACCTAGCCAATTGGGCTGAAAATTTCCTTTCCTCTCCTGATCTTGTTGGTTGTGGGGATTTTCCTTCAGGACCAAGTCATCCACTTGGAATGTTCATGGTCTGACTCTATGATTGTAGTTGCGGGACATGACTTGTTGATAACCCTTTAAGTGATTGGATGAACTTTATCATCTCTCATCAAGTAGCTCTAGTTCTTGTAGTCTAGAAACTCTATAATCTTCATCAGTTATGAGTCCTTTCAGTGAGACTTGAAGTTAGGGAATCTCAACTTCTAGCGGAAAGATTGATTCTGCTCCATAGACCAAGGTGTATGGGGTGGCCCCTTTCGGTGTGCGAATGCTGGTGTCTTAGGCCCACAAAGTTGGATTTAACTAGACATACCAATCACAACTGGCATCATTCACTATTTTCTTCAGGATCTTCAAGATTGTTTTATTTGAATCTTTTGCTTGGCCATTTCGATATGGATAATAAGGTGTTGAGAACCTGTGTTGGATATTAATTTTTTCACAAAGTTTGTCAACATCTTGATTCTTAAAAGGTCTTCCATTATGCATGATAATGGAGCTATAAATGCCACATTGACATATGATATAATTAAGAATGAAAGATGAAATATGTTTCTTGGTCACTGTTATTAATGGAACAACTTCAATCCACTTGCTAAAACACTCGGTGGCCATGATTATGAGCTTATTTCCATTTAATGAAGATGGGTGAATTTTTCCAGCCAAATCTAGTCCCCACTAAGAGAAAGGCCATGTGATAGTGAAGGTTGTTTCTCTTAAGTAGGAGCATGGATGGGATTACCATGAATCTGAAATTTCAAACATTTCTTTACAAAGGTGAAGGATTCCTTTTCCATGGTTGGCCAATAATAACCAATTCTAACAAGTTTCTTAGCTGAGGTTAGTCCACTTGAATGAGTCTCACAAATACCACCATGAACCTCATGTAAGGCCTTTTAAGATTATTCACATTCAAGACATCTAAGGAGGGTACCATCAAGACCACGTCGGTATAAGGTATCAATGATTAGGGTATAGCAAGAAGATTGGCATATGAAATTTATTTTATGATTCTGGGTCAAATCAGAGGGTAAGATAGTATCTTTCAGATAAGTATAGATTTTTCCATATAAGGGGGAATTAGAATTAGTTAGGTCAAAAATTATTTGGGTTTGGGGATTGTCATAGGTAGGGGAAAATAGTTTTTCCACCAGGAGTTCATATCAAGCTTGGTATTCTTATAATTGCAGTAGTGATGCAATTGTAGCCATGACATCTATAGCTTTGTTATTGATCCACAAAATTTGATTGTACGTGATCTCAAAAAAATACTTCTTGAAATCATCTACCATATTTTTGTAAGGCATTAAATTTTCGTCTTTAGTCTCATAGTCATCATTTATTTGACTAATGATAAGTTGTGAATCACCAAAAACTTGTAGCTCAGTGATCTTCCAATCCAATGCTATTCTCATTCCAATAATCAATGATTCATACTTGGATATTTTATTTGTGCAAGGAAACATCAACCGATAATAATTTGGAATGGTATGTCCCTGAGGTGTGACAAAAATAATTCCTGCCCCTGAGCCATGTTGTGTATAGGACCCATCAAAATAAAGTTTTCATGATTGCTTGGTAGTTGTTGTGAAAACATAGACGTTAGGAAATTCGATGTGCATTGGATGGTTTATTTGTAGAGGTGCCTCTGCCAACTGATCCACTATGACCTACCCTTTGATTTCCTTTCAATACACAAAGTGAATGTCGAACTCACTTAGGATCATTACCCATTTAGCCAGTTTTCCTGTCAAAGTTGCTTTGCTCAAAAGATACTTTAAAGGATGAATTTTAGCCACAAGTTTGACTATATGAGCCAACATATAGTGCCACAACTTTTGGGGAGAAAAAAATACTACCAAATAATCCTTTTCAATGAAAGTGTAATTAAGCTCATGGCTTAGCAATGTCCTGTTGATGTAATATACAACTCACACTTTTCTTGTTCTGTCCTCTTGTGCTAATAATGCCCCTAGGGATACTTCTATGATAGAAATTTATAGTATGAGTGGCTATCCTTGTACTGGTGGAATAAACACTGATGGTCTCATTATATACTATTTGATTTGATTGAATGTTTCTTTGCACTTTTCTTCCCATTTGAATGAGACATTTTTATGCAAGAGATGTGTGAAAGGAAAAATCTTGTCTGTCAGCTATATGAGGAACCTCCTGATGGATTGTAGTAATCCTTGCAATGAGAGTAGTTGACTGATGTTCCTTGGTGGTGGCATCTCCAAGATGGCTTGGACCTTGGTTGGATCTACTTCTATTCCTTTTTCTAACACAATATAGCCTAAGAGGTTTCCAGATTTAACCCCAAAGACACATTTCTTAGGATTGAGTCTGACTTTAAATTTTTCTATTTTGAAAAAGTATTAGATACGATATCTAGATGTCCCTCCCTTGTGTTTTATTTTTCTAAGAGATCGTGTACATAATCCTCCATGAATATGTGCATCATGTCATGAAAAATTGTAGTCATTTCCCATTGATATGTCCCTCCTACATTTTTGAGTCTGAACGACATTACATTCCAAAAATATGTACCCTAGGGACATGTGAATGCGGTCTTATCTTGATCTTTAGGTATGATCTTTATCTTATTATACCCAAAAAATCCATCCATTAGTGAATACATAGCATGCCCTGTTGTTAGGTCTACAATCGTGTTAATGTTGGGCAGAGGAGAATCATCTTTTGGGCATGCTTTATTTACATCCCTAAAATCTATATAGATTATGATTCATCCATCTGGTTTCAACACGGGAAAACCGTTGGAGATACATTCTACATAGTCAATAGATTGAATGAATCCTACATCCAACAACTTCTTTAATTCTTCTTTAACTAGAAATGCAACAAGTGGGTGCATCTTTCTGAGCTTTTGTTTCATAGGTTTTCCCCCTGGAATGATGGAATAATGGTGCATGATAAGGTTTGGATCCAATTCCAGTCATATCTGCATATGACCATGCAAATTTGATTTGATTATCCTTTAGGATTTCTATGAATTTTGGGACTTCTTCCTCTATCAATGATGCAACAAGTTGTAGGATTTTCGGTTGTTCCATACTACCTATATTGATTTCTTCTATTGGTTCTATCAAAATAGATCTCTCCTAATAGTGCTTAGGGAGAGTGTCAAGTTTCTTATCTTTCGATGCCTTTGAAAGGTTTTCACTGTCATATACGTTGTTTATTTTTCGTTTTTCATGATCTAATACTACCTTTTTTTAGCTTTCACCATTAGATATTTCTTTTATATTGTTAATTTTGCACTTGAGAAACTTGGTACTCTCCTAACTGGGATTTTGATCATGTGATTCACTGGTGGAACCTATTTTTGGGTTGGATGAACAAAAAAAATTAAAATGGTTTCATCATCTGAGAAGATTGGGATATCAATTGGTTTAGTTTGTTCCCAATCAATAAGCTCAGGATTGACCAAAGGCAAGGGATCATTTGTTTGGGTAAGGTCACTGCCTGTTAGGGTCATGACATGATTATTATTCTCGCTATGGGTAAGATCTATTATGGTATCCTCCCGTTGATTATCCATCTCAATTTGAATTGAATCGTCATCACTCGAGTCATGGTCTCTTTGAAGTATGAAGTCAAGTGGGTGCCTTGAACTTTATCCTTGTGTGAGCATGGGTGTATATTTTTTTATAACATCCACCTGTTTGTCTCTCCAGAATTCATCATTATAAATGGTATCCCATTCATACTCATTTCAATCGGTGTCAGAATTTTCTTACAATCTCATAATTGTTTCAGCTATTTCTTCATTGGATTTATTTTGGACTAATTCTTTTGCGTCTTCCTCGTAGCCAAGTTCGGTTCTATCTTTTGGATGCATTGTTTTTAGTTGGATGGGTTCCGCAATTCCTTCTTTTCTCTTGCCCATGGGGCCAGTTCCTTCATAACCCATTCACTTCATTATTGTATAACCCTTCCCATATTGCTCAGTAGGTAATTTGACATGTTGAAAAAAATCATTCTTATCTTTATAAAGCCAATTGAGAATAGCTCTATCTTCTTCAATTTCTTGAGTGTTATACTTGATGAATTTCCCATCAAACTTGGTGATGGGGACTGAAGTTTGTAATCCTGACGTGGAAGTTGTTGCAGCTTGTTGTGTGGATACTATAGATTGACCATGTGACCTTGGAGAGACAGGTAAGTTAGAGATACATAGTGAATATTCTCCCACCCCATTATCCTTTAATTTTAGCTTTGTGACGAAGATTTTTATCAATTCCCTTGTTTGATCATTGTGTTTAGAATTAGAAACAACCAGAGCCTCTCTATTATGTAGGATGAAAGTGTCTTGTGTTGCTCCGATGTTAGAACAAATTTGACTATTGTTATGATCCACTGGTATGGTTATTTCTTGTTCGTCATATAGAAATTTTAGACATTGATGATAATTTGATAAAACCGCTTGCATCTCATGGATGCATGGGTGACCCAAAAGTATGTTATAAGATAATTCTCAATCCAGAACCTGACAAAAAGTATTCTTTACAATAGGTCCCACTCTGATAAGTAACATGATGAGGCCCTTAGAAGCTCGTTCCTCATCATCATATTCTTTGATTATTATTTTTATCCTCGGATCAATAGAATAATTAGAATACCCTAAGTCAAGAACTAATTTTAAATTAAAAATATTTAGACCGGCTCCCCCATCTATTAAAACACAACTGATTCGGGTTTTATGAACCATGACCTCTAGATAAAGTGATGAATTATGGGGATGAGTCATGGAGGTATCATATTTCTTACAAAATGATAGGCATGTGGGTGAGGACAAGTTTCCCACCATGGCTTGAAATTTTTCAATACCCTAATCAGGGGATACGGTTGTGTCAATGAGAGCCTTCTCCAAAATTCTCTCATGTGTCGGTGATATTTTAAGAAGCTCCAAGATAGAAACTTAAGTTGATGTTTTCTATAATTGATTGACTAAATTGTACTACCTTAGAGGGGGAACTGTTGATTTGGATGAGCTTCCTTTTACAAAAAATTTAGTCTGTCCCCTTTTTGTTGCATTAACTTCTTGATACTCCTACTTTCCTTTGACTTTGATGATGTTGACTTGTTGGTCATCACTGTAGATATGATTGATGGTGGTGTCATAGACATGATTTTTTTTTTCCTTTTTCACCTAAAGATTCACATTTTTTATAATTGGGGAGAGGGTCTTTAAATGCTTGATGATCATCATTGGCATTATGTTCCTCAATAGTTATAGTGTGATTGTCGATCAAATCCTGGACCAAAATTTTCAAACCTTGACAATTATTCATCTTATGACCTTTACGTCTATGGTAGTCATAATAATATGATTCATTCCATGATGGTGGTTTGACGCATGACTCATAATATCTCTATGGTGGCAACGTGATGACATTTTGATTCAAAAGATCTTTGAGAATTGATTCAAGAGACTAGCCCAAGGGAGTAAAACTCTATTGATTTGAGAAAAACTATGATCTGGGTGGATTCGAATTTAGATTGTTGCTGAGATTATTACCATAATTATTGACCATATTTCCTTGGTTGACATTGCTTCCCTAATTGGAAATTTTATTTCCTTGGTTAGTGAAATTTCTAGGATTTTTTTTTGTGTTGAATACCTGATTTATTGAGAGTGGTTGGCTTTTTTTTTCACATTGTTGGCAACTACCACCCCATCATTTACAACATTCTTATTTCTAGTCCAGAATCATGATTTATCATTGTTTTTGTTGTTGTTGTGATTATACGAATTTGGACCATCTTTTTCAAGCTTTAATACTCCTCTCTTTACCAAGGCTCCTTCGATGGTGATCACATTTTCAATTAGTTTCTCAAATTATTGAGGACAATGAAGATTGAGCCTATAATTCATTTCTTGATTTAGACTGTCAATAAATATTTCCATCTTTTCCTTTTTAGGAATAGGATTGGAATATCTTCCAAATAACCTTCTCCATCTTTGCAAAAATGTGATGAAGGTTTCCCCAGTCTTTTTCTTTTCTCTGCATAAATCAAGCATGATTATTTGATGTTGTATATTATAGGAGTATTGAGATATGAATTTATTGATTAAATCCTCAAAAATTTTGATGGGGGGAGAAATTTTGGAAAGCCACTCCATGGATTGTCCACCTAAGCTTTGTGGAAATAATCGTATCAGGTATGTATCTTCATGAGAAAATTCCGGATCATATTTTGAAAGTCTCTCACATGATTAGTAGGATCCATTTTCCCATTGTATCTATGAAATTATAGGATTTCACAATGCTTTGGAAAAGGAATCATGTTGAGAATCTTGTCAAAGGGATATGGGAAAATATCCTCCAAAACATATTTCTTGGTTGTGCCCCCTTGTATTTCTTTAATTTTTCCTTGTCGTGCTCTTATTTGTTGGGTAAGAGCACTAAAATCATTAAAGGGGGTTTCAACCATTTCAGGATCTTCTCTAATTTTCTTAGTATCAAAATCAAAGGGTAGTTTAGCTCCTTGATTTTCTAACAAAAGAAAGTATCTTTCTTTGTTCTGCTCTAAAGTTTTGTCCAAGAGAGTATGAAATTATAGATCTTGTTCAACCTCTTGAAGCGCTTCCTTAGTTATTTCAATATCATTTGAATTATTCCTAGTATGAAACCTATGAAAATTATTTTCCTCCCTATCACCCATGTTTCCCAATGGATTTTCTTTTTCATCTTCTTCTTGGTGCTTTCGGGACCTTGTGAAAATAGGCATATGCTTATACCAGATTTTTACTAATTTTGATCACAAATGGGAGAGTGAAATTCATTGGATGTCTTAGTCAGAATAGAATGATGGATTCTATTGATATGACTAAATAAATTTCTAATTTAAGTTCGTGATTCCTTGAAATGAAGGATGATGATCATGTTATGGGAATTAAACTAAAAATTGTTAATGGATGTGATGTTTTGATCTTAGTTTGAGAAAATAAGGATTTTATAATGGCTTAATGCTTCCAAGTTCTCTATTGCTACACTTCATCAAGATGATTGGAATACTAAATTGTAGGTTGCGGGATGAAAGAGGGATGAATGGGCTAACTATGGTTATGCCTCTTTGAAAGGGATCTTCGTTGAAAGAAAGCTTGTGAATATAATGGCTCTAAAGAAAAATCATTAGTAAATCCCCTAGAAAATTCATGATATATATGAATAAAATTTTGATTCTCAAGCAAAACTTTATGACTTTGGTATAAAAAGTGTCTCCTTTTCAAAAGCTTCTTGTAACTAAGAGACCTTTTTGGCTTCTTGATCCTTTTCTCAAGAGATTTCCTAAAAAAGTTGCAAATTTCTAGACCCTGAGCATAGGAAGGACCAGACTTGGTGGAAGATTGCACCAAAAAACCCTTTTTATTCAAAAAATAGATGCACTACTCTATTTAATGGATGTGCTAAATTTTTAAATGAATGCACTAAAATATCATATCAATGTGTTGGATTGTTGCATGGATGCGCTGAAACAAAGCATTGATGCACTATAATAGAGCATGGATACACTCTAACATAGTGTGGATGTGCTATAATGGAGCATAAATGCGCTAAAAAAAAATAGGGATGCACTAAATGATCCAGTCAATGCGCTGAAACTGACATGTTTTAACATTTTTCTGAATTTGATGATCTTTATCTAAATTAATGTTTTAAAAACATAACATGCAGTAGGAAAATAGTTTCTTTTAAATTCCTAAAATCTAACAATAAGTGTATGTTCTTTGAAATTTCCATGGGTATTGAACAAAAAAAACACTTCAAGAAGACTCATTCTTAATTGTCAAGAAGGTCATCATAATCATAACAACCCACATCTTAGAAATGCATCCATTCACACAATCGTGTCACCCCCTAGAGGGCACCCATGCTTTTGTCTTTTCCAGATGCGTACTCAAAGTTAGATTTCTCGATCCCTTGAGAAAATGGTCCTTGGAAATTATATGGTGAGTGTCTTGGGGGAAGATTCTTCCCTCCCCTTGCATTGTGAGTATTATAATGTTTGGTTACTGACTTGGTTGGATTCTATACTGAAGTTCTTAGTAAGTTTTTTTGTTTAGTGGTAAAAATGATATACTCCCTCAGGAGACCTCCCAACCTTTAGAACAAAGGCTTTGGGGATGGTTATCTTGCACACTACTATCGAGTGTATTTTAATCAACAACTCACTTTTGATTATAGTGGGTTGGAATCCTTGGCTTTAGGGGTTCCCACTTAGGTCATTCCTCTTCGGTGAGTAATTTTTCCCACAAGAGTAGGCTTGCTAAAGGTTTTAATAAAGAATAAAATACATGAAATGCAATGATGAGTCTAGAATTTTGATCACCCAGTTAAGGGGAGAGCATAGGCCTATCACCTAACAATCACATCAAACAATTTCATTCAATTTTAATCGCAAATGACAATTTGCTAAACTAGGTGAAGATGTTGCTTCACAAAAGACATGGGATTCATTTTATCCAAGATAAATCAATTGTTTGGTGACTACCCTAGGATTGGTTTATTTTAAATTTGAATGGATACCCTAGGATTGCTTCATTTTAACCTTATGCCAAAAGTATTAATCTATGTCAGTAGACGTGTTAGAATCATGATTAAAATTTACAGTCCCTTGGATGCACTAAAAGAACACATAAATGTGCTAGACCATAGCATACATTTTCTAAAATAAATAAATGGATGCGCTAAAACAGAGTGGCAATGCACTAATATAACAAATATATGCCCTAAAATAGAGCAGTAATGCAATAAAACAAAAAAGGGATGAGCTAAACTATTCAGTGGATGTGCTAAAATGGGCCTCGTATGCACTAAACCACGAGTTCACTTCATAATCTGCCCAGAAAACCTGAAATAAAAAGTTAAAAATAGGGCAAGGGCCCCACGGTGGGCACCAAAAATGTGTGTGAATATGTAGAATAAAATAAAAATCTAAGAAAACACACCAATGTGACATTATATTAAGGAAATTGAATTTCAAGATGAACAAACTCTAAATACAACAGTTTCTTCAAAGACATCCCATTGTCTTAGATGTCCAAGGATTCGTTGTAAGTTTTTGGCTCTTAGGTTGTGTAAGTAGCAAATTTGGAAGAATGACAACTTAGATATGAAACTAAAATGCTATGAAGGATAAGATTGCTAAATGTGAGATAAATACAACTATAATTCTCACACTATATTCACTAGATCTAAGATATTTTTCAAACCATAAAGAGGTTGCATTTATAGAGATTTTGAGGCAAAAGCCTAGTTGGCAAAGATCGATAGTTGAGATCAAGCTTGCCAAGATGAACAGTGGAAGATTGAGAAGTTGAGAGAAAGATGGAAGCTAGAGAGAAAGATGGGGAATGTTTCCTCCTACACAACCTCTTCCATTCAAAAATGAAGGAAATTTTTCATTTGGCCATTTTAGTTATGAGGAGTTAGTTTGTAGTTGAGGATAAATCCAGAATTAAATAATTAAGTTATTTAAATATACGTGACAATGTGATGAGGGTGCCAACCCAAGACACAGAAATACACACACAAATTAGAGAATCTTATTATATTCAGAATGATGAACTTCTTACACGTAGAGGATCTAAAATCCCTGCATTTTGCATTACATGCAGATTACAGAAAGAAACTACAGAAATTCCCCTTTTTGCAATATGCGATCTTTCCCCAAAAACTGCCCAAAAGAAATAGAAACTAGCCCCTAAATAGCTCGTTTCACCGTTTGGAGCCAAAAACGACATTCAAATTATGCATCAACTTTTGAAAGCCCTAACTTAAGATCTAACCATCGGATTTTCAATCATAATACCTTTTCAGAAAGCTCTTGCGAAAATGAAGTGCCAAAAAGTGGGGCCTAAAGGCCAACCAATTTTGTTTTTCGCCAATTTTCGGGCCCATCCGGAGCTTCTAAGTACCTCAAAATTAGCTTCGAAGATTTTATAAGGCAAAAAGCAAAAATTGAAACTTGAATAACTTTTAAACCGGGAATGATCTTGATCTGATTCTTTTGCCAAAGTGCTTATCTTTCTATCCCAAAGCTTCCCTTAAATTTTTGTCCTCTCACGCCTTCAAATTCATACATGCTAAAAATAGCAGTTGTGTAGAAAAAGCAGAAAAATAGTTCTGAAATTTGGAAACTCTTCTTTGACGAAAAGGGTATCCAGAAATGCGACAATATCTACAAAAAGCTAAATGAAAGTAAATATATTTGGGTGATGTAGGATTGCCCTTATACCACTGGATGCTCTTGCATCACAATGAATTTAGAAGCTTCCATAATTAAATAATTAATAATTAATTATGTGTGAGAGATGAAAAAGGAATATAGTTAAATATTTAGAATATTTAATTATGTGTTAAGTGAAGAAAGTTTCAAAGGGATTCTTCTCCTGAATTTGCAGGAGCAACTTGCTGATGGCCACTTTGTGGATGACTCCTTTCTCTCTCTCTTGGAGGAAGATGAATCTATCACTTATTCCCTTGGTTGTCTTAACACTTTTTGCATTGCCTTTGGCTCGGCCATCCAATGGCACAAGACCTTATTCTATAGGAAATTTGTGTCACCCACCCCTGCATGGTTTCAAACCTATAATTGGAAGTGGATAGGGCAGGGAGAGATTTTTCACTTTCTAGGCATTCCCTTTGCCTTCTAGGATTCCCCTAGAGAGATTTTCCAGGTCATGCCTTCCAGAATCAAGCAAAAGATTGCTTACTGGATTAACAAGCCTCTTTCTTTGGCTAGTAAGTTCCACGTGTGTTCAAAATTTTTGGCAGCCACTCATGTTTACTATTCCTCCTATTGGGCTCCCTCCAAAGCTACTTACAATAGGCTCACAAAAATTTTGTTGCGGAATTTCTTATGGGCTTCCTCTAAAACCCACAAGGGTTTCCATCGTGTTTCTTGGGAGCTATGTTGCCTCCTTAGGGACTCTGGAGGTCTTGGGATGCTCTCCACTCAATGATAATGGAAAAATATTTGTTTCAAATGGATTATCTAGGCCCTCACCGAAGATGAAGCCTGGAAGATTCTCCTCAAGCATTACATCCAGTTCGGATTTCCTACTCATAGACCCGCCTAGAAAGGAGTAGGCTTTCAAACCCTCCTTTTTATGAGAGAGCATGTTAAATTTTTTGGAACTTTTGTGGCCAAGAGCATTTGGCAGGCCTGGGAGGTTCTCAAGCCTTGGATCCAATGGGATGGTTCTGGATTTCATGATGGGCTTTTGCTCAATCAATAGAACCTCTAGTGGTCTCCCCTTCTTGCTCAAAATGGCTAGCCTCTGGCTAAATCGCCTTGGCTCAAAGCCCTCAGATTTCACAAAAAGGGCATTCAGACCCTGCAACAACTATTTCACCAGCCCACTATGTATATCATGCAGTGGGATGCTTTTAAGGCTTAACACAAACTTCAAAACTAGGACCACACCACCTATGACGGGCTGGTGAATGCCATTCCAGTTGAAATGCTCCATAATGTCGACATTCGTGAGCACAAACCTTGGTGTAAGGATTGGAAATGGTTCCCAGACATTCCTCTTAGCTGCTACAAGCCACGGCTTGGTTACAAGTGGCTTTCACCCCATTTTCCTATGATCAATAGTTTAAACCAAAGGTGGCTGCTTAATTCCTCCACTCATGTCTGGCAGAGGGTATTTGATGCCATTTGGTCTACAAGTGTTAATACCAAGATGGATCACTTTTCTTGGTGTATTATTTTCCAAGGATTTCCTATGGGATCTCGACTTATTCACTTGGGGGTCCAGGACCCTCGTTGCCCTTTTTGTAGGAAGCCAAAAAGCTTCAAGCATCTTTTTTGGTTTTGTCCAAGAGCTCAGCAACTTTGGAGCTAGATACATGATTTTTTTTGGCCGTTCTGACTGGAACCCTTTTCTTGGCATATGGTTATGCTTGGAGATCCACCAAGGATCCATGTTAAATTCACCCAACTTTGGCTCCCCTCTCCCCCAGTCCCAACCCCCTGCCCGATGGGACTCTCGCCCTCCTAGGTGTGCTCAATCTCGTCCACCACGGGTTGCTCAGGGGTGTCCTTTTGGTGGTGCAACTAGGAGTGGCGATGGTGATTCTAGGTGGCCTTTTGACACTCCACCTTCTTTTGGTTCTAGATGGCCTACCAGTGGTAAAAAAAAATTCACGGCTAGCACTTGCAATCTCGCCCCGATGCAAGGAAGAAGATAAGGATACAGATGATGATGGTTGGGGTGCTCCTCCTAACATCACTCCAGACCTTACTAATGTATGGGGGAAAACATGGATGACAGAGACCCCTCAAGCTCTATTGGCACTACTCTGGCCACTTAATGGCCTGTTTTTTTTAATTATTTATGTTTTGAGACTTTTGGGCTCGACCCACATGATCTGATATTTTTTTTTTTTTGGGCATTGCCCATGTGACTCTCTGGGTGTGCCTTCTTACCACCCACCATTTTTTTGTGAATATGTATTCTTATCTTTAAATTAATATAGATACCTGGCTATTCATCAAAAAAATAAAATGTGGAGTGAAGAATTTAGAAATAATGAATTTGGAAGAATATTCTTTTATTTTAATTTAAAATTCAAACTTATGATAATTAATATAAATAAATTATGAAATTTATTTAATTAATTAAGAGGAAGATGTCAAATGGTAATAATTAAATAAACTTGTTTATTTAATTAAAGTAGAAGAATTAGAAAGTGAATGATATAAATAAATAATTAAATTTATTTATATGTAGATGGCTTTAAAAGATTAATTAAATAATTCATATTTAATTAATTATCAGGCTTGATTTATGTGTCCATTTTTAGATGTATATACTGAGCTAGACAGTGGTGTGTGAGGCTCGAGGTAAAGGAAGCTTGTTGATGAAGTTAGTATGTGAAGAAAACCCTAACAATAAGTTGGAGATGATTTGTACATGTGAGAATATCGAGGTAGAAATTGGAAGTTGGTGGAGAAAGAAGAAAATCTGATATTGTCAAAAGGTTGGATCTACAAGAAGTGTGTTGTATCTATTGAGTGAGTAAGAATTTGGCTAGTGCACATGGTGTTGAATAGAGTTATGTATTGTTGAGTGTGCAAAAAATGCAAAGAGAGAAGAAAGTGTGTAGTGCAAGAAGATAGAAAAAAAATTCTAAGTACAAAGGAGAAAAAGAGAGAGTACAAAGAAGAGGTTATGTGTTTTCGTAAGTGTAGTTTCAACAATAGAGTGTAAGTTGCATAAAGTGAAACAATGTAATAAAAGTAATGATGCATTATAGGTTTTGTAGAACCAATCTTATGCATAATTGAATTTTTAATCCTTCAGAGATTGTAGCCTCATTTTTCTAAGTTGTAGCCTCGTTGTTCTGAGTTTTAGCTCAGATTAGGTGACTGTAGTCTCCCTGGAGTTGTAGCATCCTTGAAGTTGGAGCTTCTAAAATAGGGATTTGGATCTTCCTTAAATTTGTAGCTCTTGAAATTGTAATTGGACTTCATTTCTTGTGAGGCTGGATTAGGACAATCAATCCTAGAAACATTTCTCATGGTGGTTTTTCCTATATTGGATTTTCTACATGTATCTGGTGTTCTATGTTGATCTCTTTTGCGCTTGTGGTTATTATATCTGCTTATGATTCAATTTGCACATTTGAGCTTAAGTTTGGATCTAAAAAGGTTTTTAGGTCTAAAATATTTTAACATCTACTGATTCACCCCCCTCTCAGTAGATCACTATGTTCTAATAGCTAAGAACAATACTTTGTTGCTTTTCCAAATGATGAATTTTAGGGAAAAAAATCATAAAAAATTCACTTTGATCCACTCATTATTTCAATAAATTTCCACTCAACAATATTTAACCTTTGCAAATCAAACAATTTTTCATTGTGTCAATGTTTAAAACTTAAACCTCATCATGTCTAATAATGTATTGTTGGTCCACTTAATCAAGCACCAAAATGCCTTGTGTTGGTCTAATAAAAAATGTGCAAAGTGAGGTCCAAGATCCTTTGTGAGGTCTAGTAATATCTAAGTGATGAGCATAAATCTAAACCAATTCCAAATACCAATGCATGGTCTAAACCCCAAATGTATCAAGTGCAGAATCAAAAACTCATTTGCATATCAAGTACAACTACCTCTATGATTTATCAATGCCCATGCAAAATCACCCATAATATCAACCAAGCCAAACATGTATAAATATAACAATGTGTATCACCTAAATATGTGACATCAATGCCAAAAAAATATCAAATGGGAAACAAACTCCCTCTTTGGCATTGATGTCAAACCTACCAAAGAACCTAATAGAATATGACCTATAGAAACACTAAGAAACTGCCATATAAAATTTTGAACCTGTGTCAAAACTGAGTGTACTAGTAGAAGAACATGCTATTCTCCCCCTTTTAACAAAAATTCCAAAGTTCAAAGGGGTAGGAAAATGATAAATACCCATCCAAAGTTCTCAAACACTGTCATAGTGAAAACAACCACTATTAGTATTGAGTAAATAAACTTGAAAAATAGATCACTGCATAAGTAAAAAAAGACTGACATAGCATTAAAAATAAGCATAGATTCCATCCATTTAAAATATGTATGTAATATAACCCAGGGATGAATAGTATTCATTGAAACTCTCCCCAAATCCATGTAACCAAAAAGACCATTTTCTCCCCCTTAGAATAACAACGAGAAAGGAATAAAACAATGTAACATTCAACTAGTTCAAACCATCCAAGAACTCAAAATGTGATAGAAGTCAAAATCCTAGCAAATTATTGAATGAAATTGATCTTAGAAATAGTCATAACCCATAAAATCATAGTAATAATACTAAGAAACAACCAATACTTGCACCAACACTTATGAGAATAAAGTCATATGACACTATGAAGGATTGTCATTAAACTACACAGGCACTGAAGTATCATTTTTGATAGTAACTTGGATCAAGGTAACACTATAGTATCACTGTAGAATCAAATAAAATAGACCTAAATGAGGGAAGATCATAATTGAGCATATCCATACTACTGTCCTTGCAACAACGATTAGCAACAAAACTTCACTAGGACTGTCACACCATCACGATGTCGAAAAAAACAATAATAAGATATTTGTTTGTCAAGAAACTGACATCACATATTTTCATATGTTGTCCCCTAGAGTAAAACTTTCATAAATGAAATAAATAACTTGTCTTTTTCATAAAAAAAATTCTCCAGCAATTGCTCACAATTACTGTCAGTTATCACTGCTAAAATTATGTATTAAGGGAACACATGTCATGATATTATTATCTATTACTCAAGAGCTAAGATCATAAACAAGGAAAATTTACAATCATCCAACAAATTTCAAAATCACTATCAACAAGCAAGGTCACATTAAACCAAAATAGTACTATCAAAAATGCATTCCACAAGAAGCATGTGAATCAAGTGCCATACCAAGCATCATTTAGTCCATTTTGTGCAACTATCAAGCAAAATCAAGTATAAAAA
This sequence comes from Sequoiadendron giganteum, assembly GCA_007115665.2. Lineage (NCBI taxonomy): Eukaryota > Viridiplantae > Streptophyta > Pinopsida > Cupressales > Cupressaceae > Sequoiadendron > Sequoiadendron giganteum. The sequence goes on from CM021102.1 coordinate 118,560,674, forward strand.
ACAAGTCATCAATTGTCCTCAAAATAATCCACCAAAACAAACTATGTTGTCTCACTATCAAAACCAAATAATGTATGTTTTCTCTATACAAGTAAAAATCTACTTTTCATATCATCAAGTATATCCCACCATTACCAATGACACAAGAAAAATGTATGAATAGAAGACATGCATTGCAATAAGAATTGAGAGTGTATCATCAAGAGTATTGCATATAAGACCATAATACATCACTATGAGACAATAACACCTTATGCATACCCTATTTTGATACCACTGATAGAGGCATATAAACTCATGATGCCATTAACCACTATATGCATTAAATATCTCCTACTCAAAGACCAACATAATCAAGATGCAAAGAAAGAACATGCTCATAAACTACACAACACTCACAAAAGTAATGTATTTTCCCAATCAGAACCACACTATGATAGATGTACAACTTCACTAATACTAATGAAATGTTAATTTCATTTATAATTAATAATATAAACTCTTGGAGCTAGCAAGAATACTTTAGTATTAAGGATGAACCAACCATTCTATACCAACAGGACAACTGTGTATCAACAACAAACTATCACTTTGAATCAATATCATGGATAGCATGTTAACTGCTCCATCAACCTTACCAATGCATGGAATTATCATTCAAATTGAAACTTACCACATGAGACACTTCAATAGCTAGCATTGAAAAGGATTCTCATAAGTTGTCATTATCAAGCATTATCAAGAGCATGGATATTACCTTAATTACAAGACACACCTCATGAGTTCAGAACCACAAAATCAACATAGAACATTTCTCTCCAATTCTCTTCAAGTGTACTGTCAAATAAAAATATAGAAATTCAAACCACTTTTTTACTTGGAGCCATACTAAAACCATTTACACAGTCCATAAAGAAAGGATTGATGCACTGTCAAGAAATACAATGACATTGTCAAAACTTATGCATTCAATGTTAGATAATTGTTAGATCATCACCGACCTTTGAAACCTCAAACTTCTTACAGTATATAATATTGTATTTTATTCAAACAAGAAGCAAATAACTCATTTGAATCACCTTATTATTGTCATATGTTAATAACTAGAACTTGCAAACACTAAGAACCATATTTTAAATATGCCACGAACACACTTGTGACCTATTTTACTGCAAAGATAGAACCATAAATCCAATGCATCTAACAAACAAAAGGATATAAAATGATACTTGAAGTGCACCTTGAGAATAGACATAAATGATTTAGTGGAGAGAAATATGAGGAAGATCTTCCAATCTCTCCCTTAATTAACCAACCATTTTCATGGATTTGGTTTCTTGCAAATTATAATTTTTCCTTGTGTCCGTGAACCTAGTGCAACAACTTCACCTATTTTCTTTCTAATCTCACATCCAAGAGCATCAAAAAGAATATTAAAACCCTGATCACAAATCTGAGTTACACTTAAGAGATTGTGCTTGAGACCCTCTGCATAGTACACAACATGCAAAGGTAAATCATCATCCAAAGAAATAATACCTTTCCCTATGATTTGAATACAATCATCATTTCCAAACCACATTAAGCCACTGCCAAAATATTCAAATTTGATAAAGTTTCTTTTATCACTTGTCATGTGGTAAGAGAATCCACTATCTAAAACCCATACATTTTTCACCTTGTCATGTAAGGCTATTTGATTAAGCATACCTTTTGTATTTTCATCAACCTTCGTTGGCTTGCAAATCAACTTTGTTTTAGCAGTCTTAAAAGATTTTTTGAAAAGAATGTTTGGTTTCTTTTGGTGTATAACATGGTTGGAACTATAACTCTTTTCTATATATCTAATATTTGCACTCTCTGAGTTTGAAATCCTTTTAGACATAACTGATGGCTTCAAATATTTTTCATTTGTCACATTGACATGTTGATGTTTATTAGACTAAGAGCATTGACCTTCCAAAAACCCAATGCCAGTTTTGTCTTTATGGTATCTTTGTTTACCTATAAGATTTTTCATTTTTTTACTACTATCACATATGTCAATCTCTATCCTCAATTCAGAAATTTTATCCTCTAAGGGTATGTGCAGGATCATCATGGAAAAATAGGCCCTTAAGTGGCAATGAAAATTCAGAAAATTAGAGTTAGGCAAATTGACGTAAAATTTTGAATAAGTTATCTATATTATTTCAAAAATATGTAAGAATAGAATCTGTAGAAAATTGAATGTATTTTCTAAACTACTAGGTTAATTTAAAATAAATAAAATCTATTTGGTGAAAATTTTAAATTTCAAAGCAATAGTACTTAAATTTTAGGGAAAAAATAAGAAGTAGGTGTCTGTCTAACCACTCTAACCACAAAAAAATTATAATATTTTTTAATAATATTTTAGATATATGTAGAGGACTCATGTCCCAATGTGATGCATATTTTTTTGTAATTTTTTTCCAAGTAAATAATTAGTTATGATTTTTTTATTACAACTTTTGAAAAATATAAAAACTCGTATGTCTGACCACCTTAACTTAGTCAAAACTTCATGAAATTAATTTTTTTTTTTAATCCTATAGTATGTGAAGCATAGAATATGACACATGTTTCAAATTCAAATAATGTGATATCATTTGAAAGCTATAATTTTTTCAATCAGCCTATCAATCAAGACTTTAGTCGTAATTCAAATAGAAAATGAATGATAATAATTTATTAAGTTAAAAGTAAAGCATAATTTATATTGGTGGAAAGTTGAGAATATCCTTTATAAACCCTTTTCATTTCATCAATTTTGGGTTAAAAAAAAGTTGTCACCCACATGGGCCATCATATCATTTACATATCGCCACTTTTTGGCCCATCATGATCCCGCACATACCCATAAAGTGCAACATTCTTTTTATTTGAATACTAATTGTATGTTAGTAACTTCTAAAATTTCAATTTGAAGCTTTAGATAAACAATTTGTTTTTCAAAATTATTCACCTTATTCACTAGGTTTTCAATGTCTTTTTTAATCTGATTTTTTTGTATCACAACCTCCTTTTTGAGTTTTTAATTTATCCTAGAGCACTTCTTAGCTCACCCTGAAAATCCACCTCAAGTTCAAATTGATCTACAATCTCTTCATTAAGATTCTAATTTGAACTAATGATTATCATAAATAGGGTTTCTTCTCCTTCTTCAATGGATCCCTTTGACCCACTGTTTTTTACATCAGCAAACATGATTTTCTTCTTTTTAAAAACATTTTTCATTTTAAATTTATTTTGTTTTTTCTTACCACATTTGCTATTATCTTCTTCATTTCTTTCAGATTCTTTGTTAGGGCATTGAGTAGCATAATTCCCAATCTTCCCACAAGTGAATCGTTTAAATGGAAGCTTCCCTTTATATCTACTTGACCCTCTTCTCAATTTCCTCACAAGGATGGATTCACTTAATCTAAATTTTTTGAGTCAAAATTTATGCCATTGTCTCTTTTTAAAGAGTTAAAATCAACTTCTTTGGAAGTGGGATTATCAATACACATCCTCATTTCACAGGCTATAAAGACACCATGAAGTTCATCTAAAGTGAGTTTGTTTAAGTCTCTTTTTTCTACAATAGAGATTTTAGGATCATATCTAGGTGTCAGTGACCTTAACACCTTTTTAACAACTACACTTTCTTCTAAGGTTTCACCAAGACCACAATTTGAGTTTATAGTTTCTTGGAATCTTAGAAGGTGATCAACTACCTTCTCTTCCTCAGTCATATTTAGGCCTTTAAACTTGGCTCTTAAATTTTGTAATTTAGCCTCTAACTTTTTCATCACCCTCATAAATACTAAATAGTTTATCCCAAATAGACTTTGCACTTTTACAGTCCATAATTTTAACAATCACATCATTAGTCAGACCACAACAAATAGAATTTACAACCCTAGCATCACATTCATATGATTTTTTCTCATTTGTAGTCAAGGGTGCTGCAATAGTAGTATACCTAGTCTCAATTGCATGCCATACCTCATAGCCTAGAGAAGTTATATGACGTTGCATTCTAAATTTCCAAAAGGTATAGTCGGTACTGTAAAATAAAGGTGCTCTGGAAGTAGAAAGACCTTCCTAATTTTCCATGTCAAGCACTCCACCAGGAATCTCCTAAGTTGGTTAGACTTATACAAGGGTATGGCTATGATACCACTTTTTGGAGTACAATAAAAAATGAGATGGGGGAGAGTGAATCAGTGTTTAAATAATCAATTTCGACTTAATGATTCTTCAAAACACTTAAAATATTTGAAAATAATAAATGTCTAGTTTCAAGAGTATAATCATATGTGATAACCAAACTTGAGATTATTAAACAACATGTAAACTAAAATGTTGCAATGTAAATAAAGGAAACAATAAGACCAAAAAGAATCCATAAAATAATCATAAAATAGTGTTTTTTATGAGTGGAAATCCCTCATAGGGATGAAAAACCACTCATGAAATGCTTCATTGGCTTATCAAAATGCCTCACTGGCATAGCTTCACTGGATACAAAATGCCTCTTTGGTAGAGCCTCACTAGCTACAAAATGCCTCACTGGGAAAGCCTCATTGGCTACAATTTATGCCTCACTAGCACATGCAACCTCAATGGAAAATATATAGCCTCACTGGCCAAAGGTTAAACTTGTCTCATTGACATGATCTCTTACAACATTATTTGAATCATGAATAAACAAATTATAGAGGGTTACTTTTTCTCACTGCATAAAATTTCTACTTTCCATCTTAACTCATTCAATGTCCTAAATATTCATTAAATTGGAATCTTCGAAACAAAAAATGTATCAGATTATACGCTACACTATTTTGCATACAGTTTTTATAAAACAATATTTCAGATTTCTTCTCATAAATTCAACATGATATCTCTATGAAAGCACCGAACCAATAACAATAACATATCAGTATTTTTATAACAATCAAAATTTCACATAATGTTGCCATCTGCCACTAACATAAACTAACAAATATATCTCATTGAAACCATTTTCGTAACTACCCTTGAAGTCATCGAGGTGCTTTTACCCTCAAAAAACTAAACTACCTTTGGTATATGGCTGACACATAGTACGATTTATGTGTAAACATTAAAAAAAGACACATAAATGTGACATAAAACCCATTCCAAAGTCGACAAGAAAAGAGCAAGACACGAACTATACAAATAATTTTAACAAATTTGCTAAATGGTTTAAACCCCGTGCCCTAAGCAACAACAAAGGATAACATAATGCATGCTTATGGCATGCCCTATCAATAGGGTTTTGAAGACTCAAAATAATAAACTCATGCATTGAAGAATACACAACCCCATGTGACAAATAGACCAAGGTCAAGGCCAAAAATGATAAAGATGAAACTGTTTTGACACCCATTTAAAAAAATTCAAAAACCCTTGAGTCAACTAGATGAATACACAATGAAACCCAAATAAAAACAAATTGTGAAACAATATAATCTTAGCAACAAGAAAAAACAAAAAAACCTTAACACATTTTTAGATAATGCACAATAAAGTTACCACTATGAGAACTTTAATATTTCCTAAAATAAGTCAATGAATCTTCAACACAACTGCCACTTAAACCTTGAAACAACTTTCTAAATATCCAAGCCACTATACCACCTTTTTCATCGAGCTATCCAAGCTCTAAATTGGCTGCTAAAAACCATGATTTGTTATTTTTCCAAATGATGAATTTTAGGGTAAACAATCATAAACAATAATTAAACATTCACTTTGAACCACTCATTATGTCAGTGTTCCCACTCAACAATTTTTAACCTTTGCAAAGAAAACCAGTTTTCATTATGTCGGTGTTTGAAACATAAAACTCATCATGTCCAATAATGTGTTGATGGTCCACTTAATCAAGCACCAAAATTCCTTGTGCTGGTTTAATAAAATATGTGTAAAGTGAGGACCAAGGCCCTTGTGAGGTCTAGTAATATCTAAGTGATTAACATAAATCTAAACCAATGCCAAAGACCAATACATGGTCTAAACCCCAAATGTATCAAGTGAAGAATCAAAAAATCATTTGCATATCAAGTATTGATGCCTCAATGATTTATCAATGCCCATGCAACATCACTTATGATATCAACCAAGCCAAACACATATAAATATAGCAGTGTGTATCACCTAAATATGTTACATGAATGTCAAAACCAATGTTAAAAGGGCAAAAAAGTTACATCATATGGTTTAACAATTGGATGGATAACAACTTGTTGCAAATAATTTTGAAGCATGCCATGATAATTAGGTGATCCTTGAATAGAATCCCATAATGAAATCTTAACAAGAGCATTTCTAAGTTGTTCTACAAGACCATACTCCTTTTCATTGTGTAAAGTTAAATGAGGAGCACTAGGAAAAATAGGTTGAGTTAGTGGTAATGAAGTAGGTATGGCTTGTGGTTTCCTATTATTCCTTGTGTTATATGTGTGAGATAGTATTATAACTCGGTTATTGTGAGACATTGTTACATGACCACAAATTTTAGGGTAAAAGAAGGGTTCCCCAATAGACTCCTAGGGTTTCTACCTAGATGAAAGGGTTTTTTTTTTATGCACTAAACTTAGAGCTCATTCAAATTAGTTTCTAAGTATGATTGAATTGTAACTAAATAGAATTCTTTAAACACAATAAAATAAAGATATAGATGAACTAAAAATGAAAAGCTAATGAACTATACATTGTTTGAAAATACATGACGATATGCAAAAAGGATAGAATAAAGACTATAAAAGACAAGTGCACTTGGAAACTAATGAGGACTAAAATGGAGATTATAGAAGACTCTGAAAATCTAGAAAATCTACATTTTATGCCAACTGGGATACTTACGCCAAGCTGGGAGACTTAGTCCCATTTTTGGTAGGCTCCGTTCTAGCCAACTGAGTGTCCAAATCTTCAAAAATCCTTGAGAATTATGCAGTGGGTGGGACTAAGTTTCTATTATTGGTAAATTAGTCCACTCCTACTTTTCTAAGAATTTGGGAATGGAAACTAAAGCCTATAGTCCGCTATCTTCTTTCTCACTAAAATTTGGGTCCAAATCCACTAAATCACCTAAAAAATAGATTATATTTTGGTTTCTAATGTGGGGTTTTCCATGGTCAAACCCCTAGTTGGTATTTAAACTTTGAAAGAGATAATAAATCTACATAACCCTAGCCCTAAGTGTGTCTAGAACTAGGAAATTCTAAAGTAAGGAAAAACCCTATTCAAATGTGCTAGAATAAGATGTATAAATGAGATTTTAATGATGCAAGAATTCAATCCAAGAAACCCTAAAAAATTACAAGTGGATAAAAGTGAAATTCAAGATAGAGAGAAAATAGAGAGAAAATGGAAGATGAAATAACTTTGAAAACAAGTTTTTAGGTGTGATTTGATGGTTAGTTGCATCTCCTCAACCTAGATATCTCCATGATTCTCCATAGGAATCCATGATCAACCCTTTGCAATGTGAGATCTTGAGTAAGAAGTGAGTTTGAAGACCTACAAAAACCCTAGTTTTCTGCCCTAAGCTTCAACTTTTCTGTAGAAAGAGAAATGAATCTTCTTGTGGAAGATGTTCAATGCTTGATTCTTGAGTTTTCTTGTAAAAAATGACATAAAACAAGTATTTATAAGAAACAATACCTAATTGTCCATTATTTTGACCTAAGAGGCCAACACCCATCGAGAATTTTGAGCAAGCCAAAGATTTTCTTGCTCAAAAATGAAAATAACCCTAAAAGGGACTAAGTTGCCACCTTGAGCAACTTAGTCCCACCAGGGGTTTTTGAGGTAGGATTTGTGATATTTGAGTATTTTTATTGTTTCTTGTTGGGAATTGTATGATTTATTAGGTGAAATAGGCCTCAAATTCAAATATAGTGAGTCTTAAGGGCCTATAAATAGTTTTTTAAGGGGTGATTGATGTAAGGGTGTCTAAATTAGGAACAAAATTGTCCTTTTCTTCAAAGGTATACATTTTTTGGCAGCACATTTAGCCCCCACTTTAGCACCCATATGACTCTACATGCATATGTAAGCTAAAGGACTCTAAAATAATGCACTTTTTTTTCATAAAAGGATACTCATTCAAAGGTGGGAGAATGAATCCCCCAATGTAGTTATGTAGAAAACCACAATGTTAGGTGTTAGGGTTATAAGGAAGATATCTAAGAAGTTAAATGCAAATTTGAACAATAAAATAGAGTAATAAAACACACATAGAAGATAACACAAATAATTTAACATGGTTCAGCCAATCTGGGCTACATCCACAAAACTGTAGCCATCCAATGATTTTATTATCTAGTGCAAAACATATTACAATATCGTGAATAATGCCATACTACAACTCTTCATACGAGCTACTTATAACAATTAATGATATGAAGTTTCCACAATCCTTGATGTTCTTTGTATTATTTCTAGTTTAGATTGTGTGAGATTTTTTCCATCAATGATATTGTAATTCATTTTTGCTTTCTTATATATTTTTGTGCTAGATTTAAATATATGTTTGTCTCCTTTGTTGTCTTGGTCTGTTAAGTTTCGATTTTTTCTTATTCCTTTATTTAATTGTTCTAATTCTTTTATAATTAGAAATTCTTGTACGCTCTCTCTTATTTTGTGTTGTTATTTAATTCTTTGTTTCTTATTTATTTGGTGCTTTACACATATATATAACTTTATATATATATATATATGTTTTTGGTTTTATTGCTTTTGTCTATTAGTTTACTTATTTTTGAAATTTAATGGCTTTCTTGGTTGTTTTTTGCATTTTTTGCATTCTTCCTCTTGTTTATTATTTTGGTTGGTTTTGATATTGTATTTTTATTTATTTTTCTCTCTTAATCATTTGTTTTTCTTCATATTTCTGATTTGTCTTCACTTTTTTGTGCTTTCTCATTTATTTACATGTTGATTTCGATAATTTGAATGCTTTTGTGTTTGTATATATTTTACATTTATTTTTTGTTTTCATTTATTTGGTTCCTTTGTGTCTAGGTCTATTTTTATTTTTCTTTTCCATTATTTTATTGTTCTATTTCTTATTTTTTGAATTCCTCTTTAATTTTAAAATTCCAATTTGCTTTCTTATTTTTGTAGTGCTATTTATTTCTTTTTTCGTTTTTTGTTGTTTGTCCATCCTTTATCCTCATTTTGCTTTTAATTTATTTTATTATTTTCTCTATTGTCTTGTCCTTCTTGGTCTTCGTACCCCTTCTCTCGCCCCTTCCCTCTTCTTGTGTTCTTTTTAGGTAGCACTTGGTCTGCAATTTTTCATTTTTCTCCTTTAGCTTTGCTTTCATCCTGATGATGGATCACGAAGTGTGATCTGAAATGTTGATGGAAAAAATCTCACATAATCTAAGCCAAAAATCATACAAAGTACTTATAACAATATTTTAGAAGCTTCAAAAAATTAGGGTTTACAAAGTCGACCTTTTTCTTTTTCGGAGATGAAGCAAAAAAAGGTGAATTTTTTTTTAGTATATAGTACTAAAAAGTGTATAGTATAGCATGATCAGTCACCACATACCAACAATCTCTCACTTGGAGACTGATCAGGCTCTATACCAACATAATCTCCCACTTGGAGACTGATCCTATGTCGGCATTGCTACACTTACAACTCCCATTGGAAATAAGCACATTGGACCCTGTTTCTCTGTTATACTTGAATTCAACCTTGAAGGCCAACCAAAGCTGAAGAGGAGCTCAAATTCTCCCTTTTCATTGCCTTTGTAAACATATCCATTGTATTTTCATATGTATGCATCTTTTCCAGATTTACCTATCCATCCTCCAATACTGACCGAATGAAAATATATCTCAGTTGTATGTGTTTGGTTTTAGAGTGCAAGGAAGAATTCTTGGACAGATGTATATCACCCTGGCCATCTTTAAACAAGTTATTTTCAGCCTGTGTTTTTCCCAACTCTTCCATGAAGACTTGTAGCCATATCATCTCCTTTTATGCCTCTGTTGTAGCCACATACTCTACCCGTGTGGTGGATAAAGCAACCACCTTTTGTAACCAAGAAATCCAAATCACTGTTGTCCCACCAAATATAAATACATAACCTATGGTACTCTATCTGGTATCTATATCCCCTACCAAATCTGAGTCAACATAGCCTTCTAAATTTGTATTAGAGCCCCCAAAACATAAATATATATTAGATGTACCTCTCAAGTAACTAAGAATCCATTTTATCGTATTCCAATGTTCAACTCCAGGATGAAACATATACCTGCTAGCAACTCCTACAACATGTGAAATATCTGGTCTCATGCATACCATGACATACATTAAAATTCCTACAACTGAATCATATGGTATCTTGGATATTTTTTCTTCCTCCTCTTGTTTCTTTGGACACATATCCTTTGTCAAGTTTACATGACTGGGAAAAGGTGTGCTGACAACTTTTGCATTCTCCATATGAAATCTCTACAACACAGCTTGAGATAAAAACAATTTCCTATTTTTCCTATCTCTTCTAATCTTCATACCAAGGATTTATTTTTTTGTCCCCAAATCCTTCATAGAAAATGAATTTGCTAACTATTATTTTAATTCCTTTATGTGATCCATTTTAGACCCCGCTACAAGCAGATCATCAACATATAAACATAAAATAATGTAGCTATCTTCACCTTACATCTTAAAATAAACACAATGGTCTGAATTACACCTATTGTAGCCTTTCTCAACCATAAACCTATCAAATCTAAGATACCATTGCCGAGGTGCTTTCTTCAAGCCATATAAACTTTTCTTCAATCTACACACTAGTTTCTTCTTACCTTTAACCTCAGATCCTTGTGGCTGTTCCATATATATTTCCTCTTCCAAATCACCATGGAGAAAGGTTGTTTTAATATCAAGTTGTTTTAAATGCAAATCTTTAGCAACCACAATACTTAAAATAGTAGGAATAGAAGTTATTTTAACAACTAGAGAAAATATTTTATCAAAATCAATACCCTTTTTCTATGCAAATCCCTTTATAACCAATATGGCTTTAAATATTTGCTTACCTCCATACTCCTCTTTCAACTTGTAAACCCATTTGTTTGGTAAAGCATTTTTACTTGCAGGCAACTTGCATAATTCCCAAGTCTGATTTTTCAGCAAGGAGTTCATTTCTTCTTCCATTACATGCTCTCACTGAACCTTGGTATCCACCTACATAGCTTTGTGATAAAATTCTGGTTCACCAACATCAGTTAATAAAATAGAATACAAAGAGGAAGAATTTTTTTTTGGAGGTCTACTTATCCATGAAGATCGCCTAACATTCACTAGAGTTTGTGATATTTCTTCTTGTTGTTGTTGCAGAGCATGAGGAATCACTGGAACACTGTTGTTTGTAATATCATCCAACACTGCATAATCTTTTTTTGTCTTCTCATGTTGCTGCAATAAATCTTTGTACAACACTTTCTAATTGAATATGGCATCCCTGCTTCGCGCAATTTTCTTATTTTCAAAATCCCAAAGCCTATAAATAAATTCATCAATGCCATATCCAACAAATATACATTTTTTTGATTTTGCATATAGATTGGTCCTATTTTCAGAATCTACATGTGCAAAAGCTTCACAACCGAAGGTTTTGAGAAAAGAATAACTCACCTTCTTACCTATCCATGCTTCCTCTGGAATACCACAACCCAAAGGATTAGATGGAACTCTATTAATTAAATAAACAAAAATATTTACAACCTCTACCCACATGTTTAAAGGCAGCCCAACATTCAATCTTATAGTTCGTGCACACTCCATTATTGTTCTATTCATGCACTCAACCACTCCATTTTCTTGTGGATTCGTTGGAACCGTTTTCTTCCTACGAATACCATTAGAGTAACAATAATCCTCAAAATATTTACTGCAATACTCACCACCATTATCAGATCTGAGACATTTTAGCTAATTACCTGTCGCATTCTCAACCAAGCTTCTCCATTTTTAAAAAGTTTCAAATAAATCAAATTTTTGCCTAAGTAAATAAATCCAAACCTTCCTAGTTGCATCATCAATGAATGTAACATAATACTGAGAGCCACCAAGAGAAGATACCTAAGATAGTCCCCATAAATCTGTATGCACAAGCTCCAATTTCATATCTTTCTTTTGTTTCCCATCCTTGATAAAACTAGCTCTCTTTTGATTTCCATACACACAAATTTCACTAAAATCCATATTAACACATTTTAGACCTGGTAAAACATTCTTTAAATGAAGCACTTTCATAAATTTTGCACTCATATGCCCAAGTCTATTATGCCATAGTGTTGATTCATAATCCACAACAACTATCTAATTTTTTGTTTGCTAAATTGCAACAACTGTTCTTGAATATTGATTTTTATCTGCAATAGCTAAAGTAGTAGGAAAAATATGACATGTATAATTAATAATGTGCCTACTTTCACACCTTTTGTAACCTTCCAATTTTTATCACTAAATGTAACAAAACAACCTTCACCATCTAGTTGCCCTTAAAAATTAAATTTATTTTTAACTTTGGAACATTCCTTACCTCACGTGGTAGCCAATGATTCCCATTTTGCAACTTAATATTGATTCTTCCCTTTCCAACAATCTAATAGGGTTCGTTATCTCCCAAATAAACCAGCCCAAAATCCCCTTGGACATAATCAAGCAAATAATTTCTATGGGGTGTATCATGAAATGAAGCCCTTCAATCTAACACCCAAGAATCATCAATATTGTCAAGGGAAAGAATCAAAGCATCCTCATCGGATTTATTACTTACCACATTTTCCTCTTTATTTCCTTCCTTTTTGTCTCCTTCTTTATTTTTCTGAGAGCAACAATATTTCTTTAAATGACTTGGCTTACCATAGTACCAAAAATCCCTCTTGTCTCTAGATTGGGACCTTCTATCCCTTGATTTTCCTCATGACTTCCCATGACTTCCAAAATTGTTTCCTCTCTCCTTTTTTTTTCCCTTGATTTTTACATTAAAAAAACTTCCTGATGTGGATGTTCCACCTGAGCTTTTCCTATGAATTTCCTTGCTCAAAATAGCACCAACAACATTATCAAACTTCAATGTATTCGATCCAGAAAAATAATTGCTAACAACCATTACCAAGATATTCCAACTTTTAGGAAAAGAACACAAAATCAAAAGAGCCCTAACTTCTTCATCAAAGTTTAATTTTATAGAACTTAATTGATTGGTAACTATATTAAACTCATTTAAATGATCAGTAATTGACCCACCTTCTACCAGTTTCATATTAAATAAAAAATTCATAAGAAATACCTTATTTGAAGCAAAAGGGTTTTCATATAACTTTCCTAGGGTTTCCATCAACTCTTGAGTTAACATTGTTGTTGTAATATTGAATGCCATTGATTGTTCCAGGCATAAACGAATACTACCAAGTGCCTTTATGTCCAAAATATCCTAGTCCTCATTCAACATTGCTAAGGGTTTCTTGGTTTTCCCTTCCAATAGCCACCATAAATCCTTCTAATAGAGGTAGTCCTCCATTTAGATCTTCCATAACTCATAGTTCTACCCATTGAACTTCTCAACCTTCAACTTATGCTCATCTGCCATAGCTCCCAATTAACCGTGAAACTGCCACTCAACCGTGAGACTTTCCTGGAGACTATAATAAAAAACAACCTACTCTGATACCACTTGTTAGGGTTAGAAGGCAGATATCTAACAAGTTAAATGCATATTTGAACAATAAAATAGAGTAATAAAACACACATAGAAGACAACAGAGAGAATTCAACGTGGTTCACTCAATCCGAGCTACACCCAAAAAACCACAACCAACCCATGATTTTATTATCTAGTGGAAATTATATTACAATATCATGAATAATTCCATACTACAACTCTTCATCCCAGCCGCTTATAACAATCTTTTAAAAGATTCCAATAATTAGGGTTTACAAATTTGGCCTTTTTATTTTTTAGTATAGCATGATCAATCGCCACATACCAACATTAGGAACCTCATCCTACAACACAATCTCATTAGTATTCTAGAAAACCTCTTAGTTAATTCCTAGAAATGAAATTCGAGGGTAGATGTATGCCCCCTTGATTTTGGTTTCTTTATGAAGGCGGAATCAAGGTAGCAATCTAGCCATATCGAATGAGGAAATTCATATCAAAGGGCATTTACAAGTATCATTCTACATAATGATAGGTGAGTGATGATACAGCATGTGGGAAAATGATTCTGACACAATAAATGATATAAAAAATAGAGTTCACTAGCACCTGTAATGTTGTGTTAAAGAAAAAGACTCTAATATGTCTAAGATAGTAAAAGTACAAATGTGCTTACATGAGAATGAGAAAGAGTAAAAAGAATGAAAATGATGTAATGTGTCACTTGTGAATTTTACTTGTGTAGCTTGAGAGTGACAACAGAGGAGTGAAAGATGTCGAGTAGATGTGATTTCACACCTGCGAGACTTGGTGTGCTATAGGACCAGGTGGCATGCAGTGAGCAACATCACAAGGTGAGTTGATTCTACAACCTTTTCTTTGTTAATTTTTAATTATGGAATGATTTATATGCATAGCTAGGTTAATTTAGGATCTTGGGAAAAAAATTGCAAAGTGTCCCCTTTTCTCGTAAAGTGTTCCTTTTGTTCACAAAGTGTCCCTTTTGTTCGCAAAGTGTCATATTTTTTCACAAAGTGTCTTTGTTTCTTCTCAGAGTTCCCCAAAAGGGTTCTAAACTATCTAGGGCCTTAGAGAAAGCATACTAGAAAAACATTAGCACAATTTCATGATGAATTAAAATAAAATTGAAGGTAATAGATGATTAGATAGCATATTGTGATGTTTTTGATAGGTACCCAACCATTCGTGATCGCGTCTAGGTGGGGGATAACTAAGATTTTTGGGAGATATGGCCCTTGACTTGTCAACAACAGATACAAAGAATTTTTAGGAGGCGGGGATCAACTGGGCATACCTCATGCCCCCATGAGGTACCTATTGATGGTGAAAATGACACACACAACATTTAAACAAAATATTTTTACTCTATTTCTCCTAAAAAAGAAAGACATGTAGTAGCCTAACTCCCAAGGTCCTGTTAGTTGGTTCTCAACTATTTGGTGCCACTCAATCAGTTCATGCAACTATAATATTCAAGGGGCCTATGCTGGTAACAAGGAAAGAAAGCTATGACTTATTTATTAAATCGTCTTTAATAAAAAAAGGGGTTTTTAAATAAAAGAAAAAGATAGATCAAAGGGTAAATCAATAAACATGAATAAAAATTATCTACCATCCAGACATATATCTTCAACAATGAATATTTTTCCAACAGATCAAGAAAACCATAGCATGATATAATTTATAAAATAATCCATACTATTGCATACATCTAAGGTGTTGATTTTAATGTCATAGTCACACACCACAAATATTTCAAAGTTTCTAAAAGAACACACTTTCATTCATCGCCAAGATCATAGATCAATAGACTTCAATAAATTCAATCCACTGATAATCTAATGAGACAATCCTTAAAACTGGTTTCTTCTAATGAATTGCATCACATATGAAAATTTCATGCTTCAACACAATCACTGGCATACAGATAGATTATAACTCATCAACCTTATCAAGTAAAACTTAATTCTAACACAATATTGCATAAAACCTATAATTATATTTAACTATAAAATGAAGTATCTCTGTAAAAACTATCAAAAAAAAAGATCTATCTCCTACAATCAAGTGGCCAATTCTATTCTTTATTAGTCGAACTTTACAATATGATACCCCAAGGGTATTTATAGAAATAAAAAATATGAAGTCCTCTTCTATTTTAAGTTGACCCAACCTTTTAGGGATTACAGTTATATTGGAAACTCAGTTAAACTAGAAGAAAAAGAAGATAGGAGAGAGGAAATTCATGTGTTTCAAAAACTACCAGTCCTGCCTGCAACATGCAAAGAAGAGAAGAAAGCCATGCATGCATGAGATTTTATGCATGCAAGGTTTTTTCGGCCATGTACTCATCAAAATTAGAGAAGACTTGTTGTAATATGTCCAATTCAGGCCAATCAACCCAACTGTCTTCAAACTTAATTCTTTCCAACTCCACTGCAACAAACCCTCTTATATCCTTTAGCTTCGTCAACTCCCTCTTAGCTACTTTTATTTCTTCTTTAATATCCATTATTTGGTCTAGCAGCAGATCTTCACCATCATCTTCACCATCATCCCCTTTTTGCATGATCTCTTTAAATATTTCATTCCACTTCTCCTTTATTTGTCTTAAAGGTAGTCCTTCCTTTACAAGTACCTCCACGTTCACAATGATAGCAATGATGGCTTCCAACTCCTCAAACTATTCACTTACATCCTTGACAAAATCTTGAACTTCATTTCTATGCTTATATAGAAAATCTGATCTAAATTGGAGTATGCAAGAAGTCTTTTCCAAGAAATCTTTATTATCTTCTTCAAGTATCTATTGTTCTAGGAGAGTAGTTTTAGGCAATTTATTAACTTCTTTCAATTTCTGAGTGTATCCTTTGTAATCCTCCTCCTGTTTTCCTAATGTTTCAAGATATTGGTTCATTTCCTCTATTAGATATTCTGTCATTTTGTAGATCTCGAAACTATATTCCAATACTTTACTTATTTCTTGATTCAATTTACCAACCCATCGATCCAACATTTCCGCCTTGCCCCTTACTTATACCAAATCATCTACTTCTTTCTTACTCAACAAAACTAGGGTCTCAATAGTGGTAACCTATTGTGTCCTTGTAGTAGAAACACTTTTCAAGAAAACATGCAACTGATCCAACTGAGCCTTAATCTCAACTTTCCTTTTTTTATCCTTCATCACTCTGGACTTGGTTGAAGATTCTACTACATCAATTAAATTCATTTACTGATCTCTAGTAGGTCTTCCCAAGTTAACAGTAGCTAGCTAATAATCTATCAATTACATGTCTCCTACATCCTTGTCTATAATGGGTATAGCACATTCTGCCACAATTTCTCCCTTGTCGATTAGCCTAGTGGAATGTAGGATCTTGGCCTTCTTTTTAGGCCTTTCTTTCTCAATTTCCTTCATCATATCCTCCCAATTGAGAGGTTGAGAAGGTTTTGATGATCTCTTCTAAAGATCCAACTTCAACCAAGTGGGATCACCTGGAGTGACAGTCATCATAGTTGAAGAAGAAGAGATAGTAGTAGAGGGTGGTAGCACATTTTCTTGAGGTTGAGAATCAACCCCTTGTTTCTCTTTCTGCTCATGCTCCATATATTCCTTAGCAAGCTTTTTAGATTCCTCCCTATCCTTTTGTTCTTGTATTCTCTTATCTTCTTAATCTTTCTTCAACCTTTCTTCTTCTAATCTTCTTTTCTCCAATTCCTGGTTTATTTCTTCCTCTAAAGCCTTAAGCTTTTCTACATCTTCCTTTTCTTTTTGTTGCTTCTTGATCAGTTCTTCGGCATATTTCTCCTTTTGCAATCATTTTGCTTCCTCTTTCTCTTTATAAGATTCTTTAGCAAGCTTCAACTTAGCCACCAGAACTTCTCTCTCCCTTCTATGTATTTCATTTTCCTCCTCAAGGTCATGAATTTTCTGTATCAACTCTAATTTATCATTCTCCTCCTTGACCTTGAGCTCATGCTCTCTTTGCCTCTACTGCTTCTCTATTTCATTAGCTCTTGACCTAGCTTCTATGTGTTATTGTTGAAGTAAGGCATCAGCCTATATCTTGGCATCAATTTCCTTTTATTTCTCCATTGTTTCATTGTATGCTTGATCATCAACAACCTTCTTGGCCTCTTCAAATAATGCTCACTAATCCTCCTCTGTTAAAACCTATTCAGTATCATCCTCTAGAGGCATATTTTCTTGTGCACCCTTCTCTGAAAAAGTCTCATCAGAATCTATTCCATCATCATGGATCTCTACCTCTATTCATTTTCCCTTCATGGATTCAACAATATTATGAAGATTCCCTTTTTGCACTCCTTCACTTTGTTTTTTTGTAAGTGGGACTTGAGTAGAGGACTCACCTAATGTAGGTGTTGAAACTACAGGTCCTATTTCGACATCTCCCTTTTGTGTCTCTGGTTCATCTTGAGCCACTACTTCAGGCTCAATCTCTTCAATGTATGGAGGAAAGAGTTCCAAGGGCTCCTTGGAAGGTAATTTCCTTTTAATTCTCTTGTAGCCCTTCCACTTCTTAGGAGCTGGTTCTTGAGGAGTTTTGATTCTTAGGACCAGCCAATGAATACTTCTATCCAAAACTGTCCTTGCTATTTTGTTTATATCAATTGTTTCCTCACTATCCTATTCCACTGGAACCAAGATCTTAGTGCCAATGTTCAATGCCTCAAATGATGGATCTAATACCACTCCATCATCTACTAATGTGTCAGGGATATCATCTTTGATCCTAAGATTACCATGCGTGAGATGGGTAACCTCTCATAATTCTTCTTCTTGATGTCATACTCATCCTGTCGGTTGCTCCAGAAATCTTCCAACAAATTGAAATGTTTATCAAAAACAGAAGGAAGAAAGGCATACATTTTCTTCTTTGGGTCAAAGTACTTCTGAGCTGTATACAAACCTAGTTTTAGATGTATCAACTCACTGCACACTACCTTTTCTCACACCAAATGTTGACAACTGTATTCACCCAACTGCATGGGGAACTTATGACATCCTGATTTGTGCTTCAATGCAAACCGAGCATTAACCCCCAGAGCTTGATAAACAAATTCCATCAACACTATCCTATTGTTACTGTGAACCCCTAAACCTGCAAATGCACAATATAAATTAAACACATTAGTTGTTAGATCATATGCATGCAAAAAAGTATGAGAGATTCCCCATAAAATCCATCTATTTAAACTAAAATTAGGAGCAAAGATGAAGAACACAATACAAGAAATAAAATTAAATCCTAATCAAGCTAATAGAATGATGATCCCATGGGGGAATTGGTGCCAATGAAGTTTTGCAATTGGCCCTTTCCCAATTCCTAAGTTGCAATGTGATTGATTGAACAATGGTCAAATCTCCAAGGAGATTTGAGCATAACCTTGTTACAATTTATGAAAATGGTGGATGATTGAGTGCAATGGGAAAAATTAGCTCTCAATGTGAAGAGAGTAACTTTGCATGAAGATTGTGGATGAGGATAAAGTTGAGTATAGTAAGTTTACTCAAATTATGGATGATTGAATGAGAGAAAGAGTTTCTCATTTATATATTTCAAATTGGAAGAATCAGTGAAAATAAGCAATGTGGGATCATTCAACATCCAATGGCCAAGTGCCACTTGTCAAGATGTGAATGGTTGAGGAATGAGCACATTTTTGTCAATGTGCATGAAAAATGCCATTGGATTCAAATTTGAATTTTGACTCTGACATGTTGGGGGGAGAGAAGAATGGAGTTAATGTCACTTGGCTCAATGCACAAGGACATGTAAGAGGCATTGAATGTCTTGTTGGAAGGACCAAGCCCATTTGAATTTTGAATTCAAATTGAGGGAATATTCCCTTTTGATGCCATGTGAGGAAAATAGAGATGTAATAAATCAAAGTAATTGATTTATTGTGCAAGTTGCATTCTCTAGAGAATTTTAATGAGATGGATTAAGTTAATCATGGATTTGATTAATTTAATGAAGAATTAGGTGATTTGACAATTTAGACTTAAATAGATGAATTAATTTAAATCAGAATTGAGAGGAAATGATTTATTAAATAGATTATTTTATTTAAAGATGATTAATTAAATTTAATTGATTAATTTAATCACTAGAGGAGAAAGACCTAATTAAATAAATAATGATTTATTTAATTAAGGGATGAAAGGTGTTAATAAGTTGAGAGTATGATTCAAGACGAAACGATGTTAGTAAGATCAGAATCAGGTGCATGTATATTTTACGTGTCTACAGTTACAACATCTTGGTAGCAAATATGGATGACCTTCAAATCTAGCTAGCCTGAAGTATGTGAACTTGGGGTATTCAATGTACCAGCATCCCCATTCCGTGATAAATGCCATAACCTTTTGGCTCAGTTTATACCCAAAATCTTCATTAAATTGGTTAATGATCACATATAGAAATGCATCATTAACCCTTGTAAGTTGTGTTTCAGATACCTATAAAGATAATTGATTATAATGGTCCCACACTTTCCTGTGTCCATCTGTCTCTCCCAATATCCCCACTCTCCTTAAACCTAGAAATATACCTCCTCTAGCAGCTACATAAACAATATAAGAATTCATAAAGAAACATTTGGTTTCTCTTATCCTTGTCAACTGGTCATGAATAGCGTCAGAAACCACCATTGGCTAATCAAACTGTTGTTTTCCATTCAAGATGGTCTGAATGAAGGGAAACATACACTCCTTGAAGTGAAATGCATCCCTCTTCCCAAATACTCTAGACAACATCATGATCAAATCTGACACTTCTTTATAGAATTCGATCCTCTTTGGTTGATCATAAAGTTTGGTTAGAGACTTCTTCTCTATTCTCAAACATTTCTTATTCAAGTGAGTTTTGTTAGATGCCTTGTATTTTTATATTTCTCTAAAGCTTCTACCTCCTTCGACTGAACTAGGTTCTTTGGATCCAGGACACTAAACATAGTTTGAAATATTTGAGGAGTGAGATCAATAATAACATTGTCCTGTGAATCCATACACAGCCTAGTGGCCAGATTGTAAGCACTAGTTGATGTCATAATTAACTCTGGACATTGAATAGATAGAGGAAATCAAGTGATATGAGCCAATCTAGACTCAACAATTCTTTGTGTTCTCCCTGTTATATCTTCAACAAACATTTCAGAATATAGCTCCTCAAAATTGTATGAGCCCAGATTGGTGTCGGTGATGTCTGACCAATTAGATTCTACTTTTCTTGTTATGACCACATGACCCCTATGATTATACCTTAAAGTATAAGGTAGATGCTCCAACTTTATCTTCTTGGCCTTTGCAGCTACCTTTGATGTTTCTATAGGTTGATTCCTTTGGGAGGCTTCTCCTGATGCTCCTAACATCCTTTAGTTATCCTGCACAAAAAAACCACAATTAGATCCTTCAATAAATATCACAAAATATGCCTTAAAAACTTATCCTTCATATATACATTAGAGGCGGAACCAAACATAAAAACATTCTAAACAGTCTTCTTTAAAACACTCTTGAGCTTGAAGCCAAAACCGCTATTGAGATTTTAATAATAACAAGTGGGCTTAGAGTCAGAACTAGAATGGTGATCAAAACTGGGACCGGAATGGAAATGGATTTGGTTTCTTTCAGATTTTCTATTTTCACATTCCATTTCAGTACTGAATCCGCATCCTCTAGGTTATGACTATTTTGTAAGAAGGCTTCTCACTATAAGCGGAGTTAGAGACGGGATAGAAATGGAATCGATAACTATTGGAAAACATGATCTAAATTTCTAGATTGATTCTGATCCTGCTTCTGCCTAGAAAGATCATGATTTCATAAATGTTTTTAATAGTTTAATGCATATCTTTATGATTAAAGACTAGGTCATATTAAATGAAAGGAGCTAAGATACAACATTATAAGACCATCCCCATATGACCGAGAGTGGCTGTACTTTCTATGGCATATATTTAAATTAAAACGTGAATATAGAAATGCATATAAAACCCTAATCTAAAATAACTCGATATAAAAACTAGGGCACAAATTTACCCTATTTATTTGACCAGATTGAATGCAAAAGAAAATTTCTTAAGTAAAAAAACAAGATTTAACAAACCCAAACTCACTGTGGAATCCTAATTTAATCTATGCATTTAAAATCTAAAGCACAATGATGCGATCACTACTAAAAAGTGAAAATGACCATGCCCTAAAATAAAGAAACCCGATAATTAAAAAAAACAAAGACAAGAACAACAAAGAAACAAAAATACAAAATATAAAACATGCAAACCTACTGAGAAACATGAACTTGCCCAAAGAAAAACAATATAACATGAACATCGATGAAAAATGTGAAAGTAAATAAAAAAAAAAAAAAAATAGGAAACCCTACCTCAAACGCAAATAAATAGGCAAAACTCTTAAAAAAATCTGCAAGTAACCGTCTCTCCTTCAATCGATTCACTTAGAGAAAAGATTTACTGCAACTTTGGTTCACTCTTCAATCTCTTAAGAATAGTGATAATAACTATGCGTTAATCCTTAAATAAGGTAAAACTCAGATTTCATGCATGCATGGTAGTTGTCATCAATGCAATAAATGCAGTGGGTCAGAGTCAAAACTACAAAAGAACTGGCCCATTATTGTAGTGTGACTTCAGTAAAAAGTCAATGACCAAGAAAACGACGGGAGTGGAATCGGAATGAAAAATGATTTGGAAAATTGTTTAAATTTATAAATTGGCTTCCATTCTAGGTCCGGTTCTGCCAACAAAGAATAAAACAAAAGACCGAAATGAGAAAACTTAATATGCAAAACCTAGTCTAAAAAGAAAGAGTGAAAAGTGGAGGAGGAGATGGGATGAGATTTGATCTTAAAAATTTGAATAAATAGCGACCTAACTTCCACTCTAGCTCTGGCTCCATCAAATAGAAACAAACACATCAAAAGAAAGACTATCGAGATGGGGATCAAAATACATTTTGAAAGAAGTTTCAAAACCCGATTCCGTTTTGGTTCCGATTCCGATAGAATAAACCAAAGAACAACAATATGTTTGAAAAGAAAGACTCCAAACTTTGTTTGAAAAACAACCAAGGAAAAAACATCAAAAGGGGGACCCATTTTGACCAAGGAAAAAGATGGGGTGGTTATGCAAGGCATAACAAATGGCGATTCGGCTGGGAAAATGGTTTACCCATTTTCAAGATACCCAAAGAAAATTTTAGTGACCCTAAAACTAGTTGGTTTATGAAGCATGCTAACTTGAATAAGATCAGATGTGTCTAGAATGAGGTTGAGCTGGAATCTCAGATGTATGTGCTCATGAGTTATTTGTGAATCTGAGAGTGTGCTTATATTGTGCATCATTCTTTGTAGATACTTTCTCTGTTCCTAAACAACTATACCTAAGATTCAAGCTACATAGGTTGAGTCCTTTAACTATCGTGCAATAAAATCTTGGGTATTGCTCCATTGCTAGATAGGTGTCTATAGCCCCGACGGAGATACCTCTAGTTCTCTCAAAGTATTGCTCTACTGCTAGCCAGACGTCCATAGCCTCGATAGAGATACTTGATTACCCATTTGATATTGAGTTTGCCTTCTTCTTTCTTCTCTTTTTTTTTTCATTATCATTTTTTTTAAGCCTTTCTTGTGGAAATATTTTATGCACCTTTTTCAATACTCAGACATAATGAATCTAAAACATGGGTTGAGAACTACAATGGATTTCATGATAGTCTTGGAATCAGATTTTTCACTTGAATCAAAGGGTAGAGCCACTCCAGAACAAATAGGTATTTACTCATGCAAATGTTTTCCTAATTTGGTGACAGAATTTTTTTTTATCACAATTCATGAGATATTCACAATGTATCTTCTATCCTTAATAACTTTTCAAACCCAAACTAGAATGGTCATAAATTATAAGTTTCAGAACGAAATCCTTTTCAATGATGATGATGAAAATACCTACACCAAATTCCCTCCTAGTACTAGTAGCATAATTTGAATAACAACCCTTTGTCTTGAGATGAACAAAATGAGGATCCCCAATGAAACAAGACAAAACAAAACAAACAAATGACCCAAAACTAAAACTAAAATTAAAACATAAACTTAATTACATATGATACAGTATAATACATATTCCTTAAAATATCAAACCTTTTATGCACCAAAATAGTGTTTGAGAAACTGACCATTAACTAGTAATGGAATAGGCTCTCTTGTTAAGGTACGTAAACAAAAAGAATTCTCACCTAGTATCTCAACCACTTGATAAGGACCTAACCAAAGTCTATCAAACTTCTGGTGATCTCCTTTCCTTTCCATGGCCTTATCCCATAATAACACAAGGTCTGATATCCTAAAATATTTTATCTTGGATCTTTTGTCAAACCTAAATTTGACAACAACCTGATCCTTAGAGAATTGTTTCAAAGCAATATCCCTTTAATCCTCCATGTTAAGAAAATTAAGTAGTCCAACTTCAATACTATCATCCATAGTATAAAATTCCTGCATGAAATTAAGAACAAGTATCTGTAAATAGATTGGGAAGATAGGGTCTTGGCCATAGACTAACTTAAAAGGTATATTTCCTAGAGCTACTTTGATTCTGGTTTGATCTGCCCATAAGGAAAATCTCAACTAGGTGTGCCAGTCTCTAGGATTGTTCTCTAACAACTTTCTTATTACTTCCAACAAGTTTTTATTTATGGACTCAACCACTCCATTTCCCTAAGGGTAGTAATTGGAAGAATACTTCAATTTTTTTTTATGTTCATATGCCCATGAAATGAATTCAGCAGAAGAAAAAGCAGGGCCATTATCACATACCAGAGCAAATGGAACTCCAAACTTGGTCGTTATGTTCTCAGTTAGAAACTTGATGACCACCTCTGTGGTGCTACTCTTGCAAGGTTGGGCCTCAGTCCAATGTGTGTAGTAGTCAGTTGTAGTCAAGATGAATTTATGACCTGCAAAATAATTAGGATTAATTACACCTACAAAATCTAAAGCCCATTGTGCAAACAACCTTACCTCATACACTGGTTGCAAAGGCATTGCAGGATTTCTTTCCCTAGGTTTTGAAGTTTGGCATACATGACAGGTTCTGACATGTTGATGTGCATCTCGAAATACATACGGCCAATAATAGCCTAATCTAAGAATCTGATGGGCCAAAGCATCCATAGATCCATTTCCTATTCCATGTCTTCCATGAAACTGAGAAATAACATGCTTGGCCTCTTGTTGATCTAAACAACGCAAGTAGATTCCTTGAAAATTATTTCTATAGATGGATCCCCCTTTTAGCATATAGTGAGTAATTTTCATCCTTAATGCCCTCCTCTGAGTAGCATTCATTCCTTCTAGACATCTATTATTAAGGAGGAAGAAAAATAAATCTATATACCTGGGATTGTTAGTAAATGACTGGACAGTGTACTGTTGACAAGTGATATTTTTTTCCACATCAGCCATTGCTTTTGACAGACCTTATCCTCGAACAAGTTTCATCAGATGAATTTCTAAGTCAAGCTCCTATAAGATTTCCATCCACTTCCCTCTTCATTCTCCAAATTCACTTTGCATCAGAAGGGACTTCACAGTTGGATCTGGGACTATGGCTATTACTTGACTTCGAAGTATGTAATTTCTAAACTTCTTTACCACTCGTACTAATGCAAAGGCTTATTTTTCCAGTGTTGAGTATCTTACTTCTGCATTTTTAAATGGAGAGCTCATGAAGGCTATAGGTCTCTCCTCACCCTTTCTCTTCATTGTGTTAAAACGGTTGCACATGAATGGTCAAATGCAAATAAATAGATATAAAAAGGTTTAAGATAGTCTGGGCTTGTCAAAATAGGTGCCTCAGATATAGATTGTTTGATCTGTAACAGATTTAGCCTCTTCACTCCACTCAATTTTTGCATCTTTCTTCATCATTTCATTTAAAGGTTTAACACTCTCTGCAAACCCTGTTATAAATATCCTAACAAAATTGATCCTATCGAAGAAGGACCTCATTTATTTTTTGCTTCCTGGCTTTATCAATTTCAAGATGGCCTCTACTCGGTCAGGATCTATAGATATCCCTTCCTCTGATATAATGTGACCTAAGAGTTTCCCTTCAGATACTCCAAACACACATTTTTTTGGATTAAGAGAGACACCATAACTTATACATTTCTTAAGAACCTTTTCCAGGTCAGTAGCACAGTATTCTCTATTCTTAGAGAAGATGGTTAAATCGTCTACATAAATGATTATACATTTTCCAATCAGATCTTTGAAAGCTACATCCATTTCTCTTTGGAAAGTAGCTCTAGCATTTATGAGACCAAATGGCATCCTCCTGTAAGAAAATATGACCCATTTGGTGGTGAAAGCAGTCTTCATCCTATCCTCATGACTAACAAGGACCTAATTGTATCCCGAATAACCATCCAAGAATGACATCATTTGGGATCAATTAAACTTTTGTAATACTTCATCAAGAGAAGGCAATGGATAATTATCTTTCTCAGAGGCCTTGTTTAGATTCCTAAAATCCACACATAATATGATCTCACCATTCTTCTTATGCATAGGAACTAAATTAGTGACCCAGGTAGAATGTCTAACCGGAATGATTATTCTAGTAGATAAAAGTTTTTGTACCTCTTTCTAGATCAACGGCTCAATTAAAGCATTGACTGGGCGTTGCTTCTGGTGAAAAGGCTTGGCTTCTACTTGAGAGGTATGGTGTGAGTGATCACTGAAGTGTCAAAAGTTTTAAAATCATCATAACTCCAAGCAATAGCTTTAATTTTGTGCTCCAAGATCTTGATTATCTTGTCCTTGGGCCTGAGTGAGTCAAATTAACAGATTCATACTTACCTCCCTCACTTTCTATAGGCACCCTTTGACAAGCCTGTGGGTCTGAGTCAAATATCCTCTCCAAAGCAACCATCCCCTTTGGAATGTTATTACTTTTCAAATCCAATATCCCTTCTGGACTCTCTTTCTTAGGATCCCAATATCCCTGATCTCTTTTAGATTCATGTATTATCTTCCCCTGAAAAAGCATCAGAACTTCCCAAAAAGGCCAGTATATGCTAGTCATCATCAAATACCTAAAAGTGTCAAACATTATCCAGAATAGCTGGGACTAAAATCAACTCAACTGAAAATCTCTTTAGATCAGATTCTTGCATGGGTTCCAAAGTACTAGCAGCAAAAAAAAGAGCATCTAAAATTTGATTGGCTTCTCTAGGGATGAGACTAATCCCAAAATCATCAAAGTCATCAATTAAATTCAAAACTCTGTTTCTATATGCAACCAGTCTTTTGTTATGACATGTATATTGGCTATGTACCTTTTTTACAATCACTTCAAAATCTCCCATAACTGGAAGAGCAGCGACCTTCTTCCTATGAGAAAACATAAGACCTCAAGCAAGTGCTTCATACTTAGCCACATTGTTTGTGCAACCAAACTGTAATCTATAAGAAGAAAAGTAAGTCTTTCCCTTTGGATTGGTTAGTTCAATTCCTGCTCCACTTCCTGCTTTAGATTTGGAACCACCAAATTTAAGAGTCCACAATTGGTCTTTGGCTGGAAGTACTTTTTTCTTAGGGGCAACAGGAGATGAATTACTTGAGATATGTGGTGGCTTGGACTTTTTTTGGTCATGAGAAATTGACTTGGGACAAACCTCGCTTGAGGATTTTTCTATGTTTTTAGCCTGCTCAAGAATCACTTCCTGAACAATTTCTTGAGTTAAATTACAATCCAACTCATCTTTCATCAATGCCTTGCGCATTGGAAAAGTATCTAGGGCAAGTGTATCGAATGGGAATTGAGACACCTCAGCCTCTTCTTGAATTTTAGAACATAAAACCTGAGTCTGATCTCTTGGCAGGGAACCTTCCTCTTGAGAAAAACTAGCCCGAGTAAGAATGATAGCATCCTTAAATTTTAAAGAAAACTCATTGATGGGGGTCAAGAATTCTTCTTGACATACTTGTTGGGGCTGATATAAATGACTTAAGATATCTAAGCATGATTAGCATGTTAACTCTGAATGATTATGATAATGAATCCTACACCAACTAGGAAGTAACAAACTACTCAGATTAGTTTAGTCTCATAAAACCAGCTTGTCTTGTTGCAACTTTCTTATTAGAACTTGCTAGTTGATGTAAATCATTGGGTCCCTATGTTCTAGGGGAAATGTATTCCTATAATTAAGCACAAAGAAAGTAAGGACTTCCTCTTGTTTGTAAACTCCTATCTCAGCCTCAAAGTATGCTACTTCATTTGAAGCATCATACTCTGTGATCATATGCTTGAGAATTGGTTCACTTTCATTCCTTATCTGTGTTGCAACCTATTTCCAGGGTAACCACATGTGAGAGAAATCCAAGGATAGATATCCCCCTATGGTTTTCATTAGCATTCGACTTAGGAGTATTCGACTTAGGAGGTCTGGATACTTGGATCTGATCCAACCTGCACATGCATGTTCTTTCATTCTCCTACAACATTGAATTTAGTTCTATCCAACTAAATCACCCTATTATTGGCTGGGATAGAACTTAATCCTAACTTCTTACATATCGAAAAAGGAATAACATTTCCTGATGCTCCAGAATCTAATAAACAGTTGTACAAATTCTTTCCAAAAATTCTTAAAATTAAAAGAAAAGGTGGGGTACTAGTCTTACCTTTGTAAATGGCTACATTTGTATCCTTTGCTAGAGTCACTTTACCTTTTCCCTTTAAGAAATCTACCTCTTCCAAAGCCTTCAATACAACTTCTCATTGAGCTAGGCGCCACTTCATGATGTCAAAGAATGACAATGATGTCTTCTGCTTCTGAAATTCTACAATAAAATCAAACTCTGAATCATTCCTGATTTGATATTTAGGAAAATGAGGTAGATTACCTCTATTCTAAGAATCAGAAGGTCCCTTTGGTGGTGGCAGATTATTATCTGCATTCTAGTTAGGTGGGACCATATTGTTCGAAGGTGGAGATGTAGTAAATGGGTCCTTATTTTGATTTCTTAGAAAATGACCACCTTTAGACTGAAAAGCTTGGGCATCATATACATCCTCCTCTGGCCCATTATCTCCCTACATGGGAAATTGATATTTCTCCTCAATTGTCTCATAAGTCATAGCAGTACTTACTAGCCCATTATCCTGATTGGAATTTCTTGTTGGAGGATGGGAATCAACTTGTGCAATTTTTACAACTTTCTCCATTTCAGGGCAATTAACAACAAAATGTGTTGCAGTATCATGTAGCTTGCACCAATTAGTCATGAAATTGAGGTCAGCTACATTAGCAGTATGTGGTCTCTCCTCACCTAACTGATAGTTATGGGGGACTCTCCCATTGTTAGGTCCAATATTCCACTGCCTATTGTTGTTGTTGAGCCTCTGGTTATATCCTCTGTTTTGATTTTGGTAATTTTGGTTAGAGGAATTTTAATTCTGAAAGTTCTGGCTAGTGTTTTGATTCCCATTCCGATTGGAATAATTTCCCTGACTGTTGTAACCTCCCTAATTCAGAAAAATTCTGGTTTTGGTCATGGGGAGGATTTTGCCTAAGTTTTTCCATGTCATTAGACATTTGAGATAGAGTCTTCTTGAGAGTTTCTAGCTCACTAGTCAGTTGAATAGTTTGTTCATTTTGCACATTCTATACTATGGTTGGGGAATGAACATGAGTTAGTCCTACCCCTTGTTGTTGTTGATTTTGAGGTTTTTTGGAAGAATCTTGCATGCCATTTCTGAAAAAGGGAATGGTAGGTGGACCTTGTAACTCAGACAAAGGTCCATATTGGGAATAAGACATCCTTGGGAATGTGTTGTACAATGGTGGGTTAGGCATCTGATAATTCATGGGAGGAAGAGTTGCTCCTAACCCTACTAACTACAAACTTATCTGTTGCTGCAATTTAATAGCTAGATGATAAACTTTAGACAAAGAGTTAATCTCATTACGGCTAATAAGTTCTCTGCAAGAGTAGGCCAATCAAGGGATCAAAAAATCTTAAATATGCCTGTATCACAATATTCTCATCTATCAAGTAAGGTTCTTGCAACCTACAAAAAATTATTTGGAATCTAGTATTTAAAAGAGTTAGTGGCTCATAATTTTTCTTTCCTATGGTGGAAAATTGGTGATACAAGATGGCAAGGTCGACATAAACTTGAAATTGATTAATGAATGCATTTTCTAAATCTGTCCAACCCAGAATGGATCCTCGAGACAGATTTAAATACCAGTTATATGCCATATCCCCTAAACAATAAGGAAATAATCTACGTACCACATCGTGATGAGCAACTTGAGCTTGTGTACAAGCATCTTTGAATTCTTGTATGTGTTCCTCAACACTTCTTGATTCCCCATGTATGTACTTGGGACAAAAAAATTTTGGGTTCTTTGATAAGTCCTGGATTCCTCCCGGAATAGACCCTAATGGGTAGGGGTTATTCACAAAATAAGCCATGGGTAGGATTGGTTGAGTAGGTGGTGGTGATGTAGGTCGAATTGGTGGTGGTGAAGTGGGTTGAACTGGTGGTGGTGTGGTTGGATTTGGTGGAAATCCAGGCGGAGTAAGTGGTGGTGGCAATGCAGGTATCAATATTCTATAAGCATGAGGTCTACGTCTAACTAGGGTTTGGAGTTCTACAAAGGGTTTAGGATTAGTAGAGGATCTGGGAATCCTCCCATATTTCTCCAGTGAGAATGACCCAATGTGAGCTAGCTTATTCCTTCAAGCCCTCATTCTATCGCCAGATCATTTGATGGTGAAAATGACACAAACAACATTAAAACATAATATTTCTACTTTATTTCTCCTGAAAAAGAAAGACAACATGTATTAGCCTAACTCCCAAGGTCCTAGTAGTTGGTTCTCAACTATCTGGTGTCACTCAATTGGTTCATGCAACTATAATATTCAAGGAGCCTATGTTATCAACAAGGAAAGCAAGCTATGACTTATTTATTAACCTGTCTTTAATAAAAAAAAGGGGTTTTAAATAAAAGAAAAAGATAGACCAGAGGGTAAATCAGTAAACATGAATAAAACTTATCTAGCATCCAGACATATATCTTCAACAATGAATGTTTTTCCAATAGATCAAGAAAACCATAGCATGATACAATTTACAGAATAATCCATACTATTGCATACATCTAAGGTGCTGATTTTAATGTCACAATCACACATCACAAATATTTAAAAGTTTCTAAAAGAACACACTTTCATTCATCTCCAAGATCATAGATCAACAGACTTCAATAAATTTAATCCATCGATAATCTAATGAGACAATCCTTAAATCTGGTTTCTTCTAATGACTTTTATCACATAAGAAACTTTCATACTTCAACATAATCACTGGCATACAGATATATTATAACTCATCAACTTTATCAAGTAAAAATTAATTCTAACACCATATGGTGTAAAACTTGTAATCATATTTAACTATAAAATCAGGTACAATGTATCTCTGTAACAACTATCAAAAAAAAGTTTTGTCTCCTACAATCAGGTGGCCAATTCTATTCTCTATTACCCAAACTTTACAATATGATACCGCAAGGGTATTGAAAGAAATAAAAAATATGAAGTCCTCCTCTATTTTAAGTTGACCCACCCTTTTAGGGATTATAGTCATCTTGGAAACTTAGTTAAACTGGAAGAAAAAGAAGATATGAGAGAAGAAAGCTATGCATTTCAAAAACTGCCAGTCCTGCCTGCAACATGCAAAGAAGAGAAGAAAGCCATGCATGCATGAGATTTTATGCATGCAAAGTTTTTTCGGCCATGTACTCATCAAAATTAGAGAATAGTTGTTGTAGTATGTCCAATTCAGGCCCATCAACCCATCTTTCTTCAAACTTAATTCTTTCCAACTCCACTGCAGCAAACCCTCTCATATCCTTCAGCTTCATCAACTCCCTCATAGCTACTTTTCTTTCTTCTTTAATATCCATTAGTCGGTCTAGCGGTAGATCTTCACCATCATCCCCTTTTTGCATGATCTCTTTAAATCTTTCATTCCATTTCTCATTTATTTTGCTTAAAGGTAGTCCTTCCTTTACTAGTACCTCCACGTTCACAATGATAGCAATGACGGATTCCAACTCCTTAAACTGTTCATTTAGATCCTTAACAGAATCTTGAACTTCATTTCTATGCTTATATAGAAAATCTGATCTAAACCGGAGTATGCAAGAAGTATTTTCCAATAAATCTTTATTATCTTCTTCAAGTATCGATTGTTCTAGGAGAGTAGTTTTAGGCGATTTATTAAATTCTTTCAATTTTTGACTGTATCATATGCACTCATCCTTTTTTCCTAATGTTTCAACATATTGGTTCATTTCCTCTATTAGATCTTCTGTCATTTTGTAGATCTCAAAACTATCTTCCAATACTTTACTTATTTCTTGATTCAATTTATTAACCCATCGATCCAACATTTCCGCCTTGCCCCTTACTTGTACCAAATCATCTACTACTTTCTTACTCAACAAAATTGGGGTCTCAATAGTGGTAACTTGTTGTGTCCTTAGAGTAGAAACACTTTTCAAGAAAACATGCAACTGATCCAACTGAGCCTTAAGCTCATCTTTCCTTTGTTTATCCTTCAGCATTCTGGACTTGGTTGAAGATGCTACTACATCAATTAAATTCATTTTCTGATCTCTGGTAGGTCTCCCCAAGTTGACAGTACCTAGCTGATAATCTATCAATTGCATGTCTCCTACATCCTTGTCTATCATGGGTATAGCACATTCTACCTCAATTTCTCCCTTGTCGGTTAGCCTAGTGGAATGTAGGATCTTGGCCCTCTTTTTAGGCCTTTCTTTCTCAATTTCCTTCATCATATCCTCCCAATTGAGAGGTTGTGAACTTGTTGATGATCTCTTCTAAAGATCCAACTTCAACCAACTGGGAGCACCTGGAGTGACAGTCATCATAGTTGAAGAAGAAGAGGAAGTAGTAGAGGGTGGTTACACATTTTCTTGAGGTTGAGAATCAACCTCTTTTTTCTCTTGCTGCTCTTGCTCCATATTTTCCTTAGCAAGCTTTTCAGCTTCCTCCCTATCCTTTTGTTCTTGTATTATCTCATCTTCTTCCTCCTTCTTCAACCTTTCTTCTTCTAATCTTATTTTCTCCAATTCCTAGTTTCTTTCTTCCTCTTTAAGCTTTTTTGCATCTTCCTTTTCTTTTTGTTGCTTCTTGATCAGTTCTTTGATATCTTTCTCCTTTTGCAATCATTCTTCTTCCTCTTTCTCTTTATGAGCTTCTTCAGCAAGCTTCAACTTATCCACTAGAACTTACCTCTCCCTTTAATGTCTTTCCTTTTCCTCATCAAGGTCATGAATTTTCTATATCAACTCTAATTTATAATTCTCCTCCTTGACCTTGAGCTCATGCTCTTTGTGTCTCTACTGCTTCTCTATTTCTTCAACTCTTGACTTACCTTCTATGTGCTGCTGCTAAATTAAGGCATCAACTTGTATCTTGGCATCAATTTCCTTTTGTTTCTCCATTGCTCCATCTTGCACTTGATCATCAACAACCTTCTTGGCCTCTTCAAATATTGCCCATTGATCCTCCTCTAGAGGCATATTTTCTTGTACACCCTTCTCTGACAGAGTCTCATCAGAGTCTGTTCCATCATCATGGATCTCTAACTCTACTCCTTTTCCCTTCATGGATTCAACAATATTATGAAGAGTCCCTTTTTACACTTCTTCACTTTGTTGTTTTGCAGGTGGGACTTGAGTAGAGGACTCACGTAATGCAGGTGTTGAAATTATAGGTCCTATTTGGGAATCTCCCTCTTGTGTCTCTAGTTCATCTTGAGTTGCTGCTTCAAGCTCAATCTCTTCAATGTTTGGAGGAAATAATTCCAAGGGATCCTTGGAAGGTAATTTCTTTTTAATTCTTTTGTAGCCCTTCCCCTTCTTAGGAGCTAGTTCTTGATGATTTTTCTTTCTTAGGACCAGCCAATGAATACTTCTATCCAAAATTGTCCTCCCTATTTGCTTTATATCAATTATTTCCTCACTATCCCAATCTTCCGGATCCAAGCTCTTAGTTCCAATGTTTAATGCCTCATATGATGGATCTTATACCACTCCATCATCTAGTAATGCATCAGGGATATCATATTTGATCCCAAGCTCTACCATGAGTGAGACGGGTAACCTCTCATAATTGCTCTTCCTGAGGTCATACTCATCCTACCGGTTGGTCCATAAATCTTCCAACAAATTGAAATGTTTATCAAAAATAGAAGGCAACAAGGCATATATTTTCTTCTTTGGGTCAAAGTACTTCCGCGCTATATATAAACCTAGTTTTAGATGTATCAACTCACTGCACACTACTTTTTCTCCCACCAGATGTTGACAGTTGTATTTACCCAACTGCATGGGAAACTTATGGCATCCTGTTTTGTGCTTCAATGCAATCTAGGCATTAACCCCCACAGCTTGATAAATAAATTCCATCAACACTATCCCATTGTTACAGCATCTTGGAAGCAAATGTGGATGACCTTCAAATCTAGCTAGCCTAAAGTATGTGAACTTGGGGTATTGAATTTACAATATCCCCATTCTGTGATAAATGCCATAGCCTCTTGGCTCAGTCTATAGCCAACATCTCCGTTATATTGGTTAATGATCACAAATAGAAATGCATCATTAACCCTTCTAAGTTGTGTTTCAGATACCTATAAAGATAATTGATTATAATGGTCCCACACTTTCTTGTGTCCATTTGTCTCTCCCAATATCCCCACTCTCCTTAAACCTGGAAATATACCTCCTCTAGAAGCTACATAAACAATATAAGAAGTCATAAAGAAACATTTGGTTTCCCTTATCCTTGTCAACTAGTCATGAATAGCATCAGAAGCCACCATTGGCCAATCAAACTGTTGTTTTCCATTCAAGATGGTCTGAATGAAGGGAAACATCCACTTCTTGAAGTGAAATGCATCCCTCTTCCCAAATACTCTAGAGAACATCATGATCAAATCTGACAGTTCTTTATAGAATTCGGTCCTCTTTGGTTGATCATGAAGTTTGGTCAAAGACTTCTTCTCTATTCTCAACCATTTCTTATTCAAGTGAGTTTTGTTGGATGCCTTGTATTTTTTATATTTCTCTAAAAATTCAGATTCCTTCAACTGCACCAGGATCTTTGGATCCAGGACACTAAACATAGTTTGAAATATTTGAGGAGTGAGATCAATAATGACATTGTCCTATGAATCCATACAATACCCAGTGGTTGGATTGTAAGCACTGGCTACTGTCATAATTAACTCTGAGCATTAGACAGATAAAGGAAATAAAGTGATATGAGCCAATCCAGACTCAACAATTCTTTGTGGTCTCCTTGTTATATCTTCAGCAAATGTTTCTCAATACAACTCCTCAAAATTGTATGAGCCCAGATTGGTGTTGATGATGTCTGACCAATTAGATTCTACTTTTCTTGTTGTGACCACAAGACCCCTATGATTATACCTTAAATTATAAGGTATATGATCCAGCTTTATCTTCTTTGGTTTTGCTTCTGCCTTTGATGTTTCTACAGGCCGATTCCTTTGGGAGGCTTCTCCTAATGCTCTTGAAATCCTTTAGTTATCCTACAGAAAAAAATACATTTAGATCCTTCAATAAATATCACAAAATATGACTTAAAACTTTACCCTTCATATATAAATCAAAGGTGGAACCAAACATAAAAACATTCTAAACAGTCTTCTTTAAAACACTGTCGGGCTCGAAGCCAAAACCGTTATTGAGATTTTAATAATAATAAGCGGGCTTGGAGTCCGAACTCGAATGGTGATCAGAACCGGGATCGGAATGGAAACAGATTTGGTTTCTTTCAAATTTTCTATTTTCACATTCCATTTCGGTTCCGATTCCGCATCTGCTAGGTTATCACTATTTTGAAAGAAGGCTTCTCACTATAAGTGGAGGCAGAGACAGGATAGAAATGGAATTCATACCTATTGGAAAACATGATCTAAATTTATAGATTGATTTTGATCTTGCTTCTACCTAAAAATATCATGACATCATAAAATTGTATGACCCCAGATTGGTGTCAGTGATGTTTGACCAATCAGATTCTACTTTTCTTGTTGTGACCACATGACCCCTATGATTATACCTTAAAGTATAAGGTAGATGCTATGACTTTATCTTCTTAGCCTTTGTAGCTACATTTAGATCCTTCAATAAATATCACAAAATACGCCTTAAAAACTTATCCTTCATATATACATCAGAGGCGGAACAAAACATAAAAATATTCTAAACAGTCTTCTTTAAAACACTCTCGAGCTTGAAGCCAAAACTATTATTGAGATTTTAATACTAACAAGCGGGCTCAGAGTCAAAATTGGAATGGTGATTGGAACTAGGACCAGAATGGAAATGGATTTGGTTTCTTTCAAATTTTCTATTTTCACATTCCATTTCGGTTTTGAATCCGCATCCGCTAGGTTATCACAATTTGGAAAGAAGGCTTCTCACTATAAGTGGAGTTAGAGATGGGATAGAAATGGAATTGATGCCTATTGGAAAACATGAGCTAAATTTCTAGATTGATTCTGATCTCGCTTCCGTGTAAAAAGATCATGATTTCATAAATGTTTTTAATAGTTTAATGCATATCTTCATGATTAAAGACTAGGTCATATTAAATGAAAGGAGCTAACATACAACATGATAAGACCATCCCCATATGACTGAGAACTACTATACTTTCTAGGGCATCATATTTAAATTAAAACGTGAATACAAAAATGCATATAAAACCCTAATCTAAAACAAATTGATATAAAAACTAGGGCACGGATTTACCCTATTTATTTAACCAGATTGAAT
The DNA here is from genome assembly GCA_007115665.2 of Sequoiadendron giganteum. Lineage (NCBI taxonomy): Eukaryota > Viridiplantae > Streptophyta > Pinopsida > Cupressales > Cupressaceae > Sequoiadendron > Sequoiadendron giganteum. The sequence goes on from CM021102.1 coordinate 118,597,400, forward strand.
GAAAAAAAAAATTCTTAAGTAAAAAAAACAAGATTTAACAAACCCAAACTCACTGTGGAACCCTAATTCAATCTATGCATTTAAAATCTAAAGCAGCACGACGCGATCACTACTAAAATGTGAAAATGACCATGCCCTAAAATAAAGAAACCTGATAATAAAAAAAACGAAGACAAGAACAACAAACAAACAAACAAAGAAAAACTAAAAATGCAAACCTACTGAGAAACATGAACTTGCCCAAAGAAAAACAATATAACATGAACATCAATGAAAAATGCGAAAGTAAATAAAAGAAGAATTAAAATAGGAAAACCTCCTAAGGAAATCCGCAAGCAACTGTCTCTCCTTAAATCGAGTCACTCGAACAAAAGCTTTCATGCAAATCTGGTTTGCGCTTCAATCTCTTAAGAATAGTGATAATAACTATGCGTTAATCCCTAATTAAGGTAAAAATCAGAGTTCACACACACATGGAAGCTGTCATTAATACAATAAATGCAGTGGGTCAGAGTCAGAACTGCAGAAGAACTGGCCCATTACTATAGTGTGACTTTAGTAAAAAGTCAACGACCAAGAAAATGGCGGGAGCAAAATCAGAATGAAAACTGATTTGGAAAATTGTTTAAATTTCCAACTTAGCTCCCTTTCCGGGTCCGGCTCTGCCAACAAAGAATAAAACAAAACCAAACACAAAGATAAAACAAAAGACCGAAATGGGAAAACTTAACATGCAAAACCTAGCCTAAACAGAAAGACTAAAAACCGGAGGCAGAGACGGGATGAGATTTGATCTTGAAACTTTGAATAAATATTGACCTAACTTCCACTCTGGCTCCGACTCCATCAAAGACAAACAAACAAATCAAAAGAAAGATTGTTGGGATGGGGATCAGAATACGTTTTGAAAGAATTTCAAAACCGGATTTCGTTTTGGTTCTGATTTTGATAGAATAAACCAAAGAACAACAAAGTGTTTGAAAAGAAAGACTCTGAACTTTGTTTGAAAAAAAACCAAGGACAAAACGTCAAAAGGGGGACCCATTTTGACCAAGGCAAAACATGGGTTGGTTATGCAAGGCATAACAGTACCATGATGCAATGTCGATGGCATTGTGTGAGCGATGGAATGTGGATACATGCACATTCCACCTACCTACCGGAGAGATGACAATCATGCTAGAGGATGTGCATCAGATAGTTCGAGTTCCTATTTAGGGGAAGCAATTGCACCTTCAAAGAGACCATGAATTTCATGAGAAGTGGGTAGATATGTATTACTACCTTGATGGACCAGTTCATGATGATAGGGTGTTAGGATGGATTGACCTAGTGTTGCTACTTTATTCACGAGCACGAGTGGTTAGACGGATTATGATGCATACCATTGCATTATTATTCCTTTCATATGGAAAAGAAACACACCTTGAGGGTGGGCCAGTGCATCTAATATGAGGCATGGAAGAGTACAAGACAATATACGCTTGGGAATTCTACATCCTCACACATTTGTACTATGATTTAGGATGATTTGTATTCTGGGAGGTAGACATTATGGTGCATTGTACACTTGTGTAGCTTTGGTGCCTAGATCATATCACATGCACAAGTCCTATTGGCTTACCATGTCCTACAATAATTGGGTATCCTTGGGCCTTCGACTATCCTTTGTGATTGTTATGGTAGTATAAAGATTTACACTTTTGGAGAGTGAGGTTCGACTGACTGGAGGAGAATAAGATCTTATGGCGGCCTTATCAGCTTACACTATAGTGGCCGGACTACATAAGAAAAATTATGAGACTTCAGTTGGATAGATTTATGACTGGTCAACATGATCACATAGTACGTCCTTTCTACAATGATCGAGTCATGCATCAGTTTGGGCAGATACAAAGACCACCTAGGGTATGATCATCTTTCAGGTGGTTATTGCAGAGTGCCCAAAGAACTAGTGATACAAAACACTTATATTTAGAGGATGTCATCCGAAGTGACTTTGATTATTCTGATCACAATCAACTATCGATCTTTGATGTAGATGATGTCGGTGCCACATGGGATCATGTCAAGTGGTGGATAGTATCACAACCAATTCCTATGTTTCCAATTGATGAGCTTGTAGGAGATGCAGTACCATTTCTAGATGAGGGAGATGAGAGAGAGGATAGAGCCAAGGAGACATGCTACAAGTTTGGGGACATATTTATTGACATTATTGATGATGAGTTTGACGAGGAAGTAGATCCAAACTATGATGGACATGAAGGTGAGGAGGAGGATGAGGATGAGGATCCACCCCTAAGTGAGAGTGATGAGGTAGCAGTTGAGGATTGACGTGAGTGGGAAGAGATCTCACCCATTCATATGATCAGATCCTGAGAAGCGACAATAGTAGGCACCAATACTCATAGTCGAGGAGAGGCGAGTACAACATCCATGCCCCCTATACAGGATGAGGTTGATATTTCTCATCCGATTGGAGATATAGGTGATGATATTTAATTTGATGCATGTAATTTGTGCTTTGATGTATTACTTTGTGCATATATATATATATCATGATCTATACTGATTATGTATTGTTTCTATCTTGTAGTACCCATAGACAATTGGTGAGATCTCTCCCATCAGACAACTACAAATATAGTAGAAAATTATATCGGTGAGGAGTATATGGACTCAGATTATGTGACCCCATGTATTGTGGAGTGAGATCTAGAGTCACTTAGACCATTCACGAGTCTATGGACAACATATGAAATCTTGAGGAGACAAGTCCATCGATGCAAGACTGCATCACATGCACATACATCGGGGACTCTAGAAGAGTTTGAGAGACTAGAGAGAGGTGACACAACTATAGACAGAGAGGGATCAAATATTAGGAGAGTATCAGGTGGCCCTTGTGCGGATGGATGGAATGGATTTTGCAATCAGATTCAACGGATTGAGGTCACGATCACCCACAACATCTCCCGATGTCCGGCTATAGATACAGTGCGAGTATTAGATCCTAAGGGATCTAGTAATCACATTCCTTAATGACATTGTATATTTTGATGACATGTATAGAATTTTTTTGATATATATATATATATGATCATTTTGATGTTATATGTTTTGGTTTAATGTATGAATGTTAAATGACAATTTGATTAATTAAATAGCCTATGTAAGATTACTTAATTAATGGCTTCATGATTTAACAAAGCTTATGTGATCTAATAAAAACTTGTTAGAGCTTATTTTAGATACAACATAAAGATTAAGTATTCTATGCACTTATGATTTAAAGTAACATAACACACAAGAGGAATTTTGAATAGTATGAAACTTAAAGAAATTATAAAAATAGATTAAATAATCACTTTAGTGTTCAAGACCTATACGTAACTATTTCTCAAGAACGGAGCAATGAGAAAGCACATAGAATATAATCCAATAGCTCTAACAACACTGCTTTATAATTCACACCATTCAAAAGGGACTAGAAATAATACTGTCATAGAAGCACAAAATTAATAGTATCCTTAAGAGGAGTGTCATCTTTCTTTGTTAATGTGTAAGCACCAGATCCATAATTTTTATTGACCACATAGGGGCCTAACCAATTAGGACTAAACTTTACTCTTTCAACATAATCGATAGTAGTGTTCCATTGGTTTTCATATCGAACTAAATCAACCTTGTTAAATGTTTGAGGGATGACACTAGTATCATATTTGAATTTTAATTGTTTAGTGTAAGCTTGAAGATTCTGAAGAGTGTTAATGTGTTGTTCATCAAGAATTTCAAGCTAATGTAATTGTTGTTCTGTATAGGTGTCATTTTCGATAAGACCTTGGAGATAAATATATGATGTGGGGATTTATAACTCTAAAGGTATGATAGCCTCAGTACCATAGAAAAGGTTGAAAGGTGTATTTCCCATAGAAGAGAGAACACTTGTGCAATAGGCCCATAACACATATTGCAATTGCATGTACCCGTCTTTTTGATTGAGATTAACAACTTTCTTAAGGATTTTTTTGAGGATTTTATTAGTTATTTTGGCTTGAACATTAGATTATGCGTAGTAAGGTGCTGAAAAGAAATGTTGAATATGAAAGGTCTCTAGGAACATCTTCACATCATTATTTTTAAATGGTTTTCCATTGTCCAAAATGAGCGAAGATGTGTTCCAATAAGAAATAAAATATAACAACAGTAGTTTTGGATTGAAGAGGAATAGCTTCTACCCATTTGGTGAAATAATTAGTGGTTGTAATGATAAACGTATGTCCAGTGGAAGAGGGTGGTGAAAATTTTCCAATTAGATCCAATCCCCACACAGAGAATGACCAAATTTGGGCATGAAACTCAGAAGTAGGAGAATGAATCAAATGGCTATGTTCTTGGCATTTATGGCATCGCTTAACATATGCATAAAAATACTTTTCCAGTAGTAACCCATGTGAAGGAGTTTTTGCACTAAGGTTTCTCCTCCAAAATGACCTCCACAGGTACCAAAATGGGCTTATTCGAGGGCAATAGGAGTTTTAGAATCCTTGAGACATCATAGAAGAATTCCATCAAAGGATTTTGTATAGAACGTATCAAAAAGGATTATGTACTTAGTGGCTAACTTTTTTAGGCGAATGTAGGTGTTTCTAATCGTAGGCTCGAGAATGGTACCATCTTTTGAATAGTTATATATGAAATCATAACATTCACACAAATTATCCAAGAATGTTGGGAGTACATCACTAGTTTTATCACTGATGGAGGGTTTCATGATTGGGTGGATGGTAATCTTGATTGTATTTGAAGGATCTAAAAGAGATATAAGAGAAGCCACACTAGCCATTGCATCCATATGTTCATTATCTTTTCAGGGGATGTTATCAATGGTAAATGAGTCAAACTATTCTAACAATGTCACTACGAGATCCTTCTATTGCAATAATTTATCATGTTTAGTTTGATAGATATTGTTTATTTTTTTATCACTGATTGTGAATTACCATAGATCTTAATATCTTTAACTCCCATGACTAAGGTAACATGCAATCCAAAAATTAATGCTTCATACTTAGTTTTGTTATTCATCCATAATGAATTTAGGTGATACGACAAGGGAATAGGCTTTCCTACAGGTGGAATTAATATCAATCTAGCAGCGGAGCCTGTTCGACACTTGGATCCATCAAAGTATAATTCCCATGTAGGAAGTTCTATGGTCAACACACTATCATGAAGAAAATAATCATTGATAGGTAACACTAAAGGAGAAGGAGCATAAGCTAAGTGGTTGGTTAAGGCTTGGCCTTTGATTACTCTTTGGGAAATAAACTTAAGGTCAAACTCAGTCAACAACATTACCCATTTAGTGAGACATCCTGAAAGGTCTGTTTGATTGAAAATATATTTAAGAGGGTCAAACTTTGTCATCACTTGTATTTCTGCATTTAGTAAATAATGTCACAACTTACTAGTAGCGAATACAAGAAGATGCTCTTTGCCATTGTCATCTTGTTGAGCCAGCAATGTAACAAGAGCATGGGTAGAAGTGGTTATGGAAAGGATGAAGGGTTTGTTTGGTATAGCAGGTTGTAAAATAGGTGGAGTTGCAAGGCACTCTTTTAAACTCTCGAAGGCCTATTTAAAATCGTCATTCCAACCAAAAATCACATCCGTTTTAAAGAGGTGAGTAAAAGGAAATGTTCGATCAACTAAGGAGGTGACAAAATGATGGATGGCTTGAATCCTTCCTTGCAATGTGCATAATTGGGAAATGTTGTGAGGTAGTGGCATGTTAATTATAACATCGATTTTGTTTGTGTCCACCTCAATGCCTCTATGAGATATGATAAACCCTTGTTTCATACCTGGACAAACACAAAAAACAAACATGTTATTAGATCAAAATGAAAGATGAAATAAGGATTCCCCATGAAATCATATTACAAAACTTAGATAGAAAGGAAAATGAAGAACAATGCAATAAACCAAGTTTAATCTAAGTTAAACAAACACTTGATCCCATGGGGGAATTGGTGCCAATTGATGTGTTGAAATTGGCCTTTCCCAACTCCTTAGTTGCAAATGTTGATGATGTGTGGATAGTTCAATCTCCTTGATGAAATTTTAGCATAACCTAGCTATGGAATTATGAAAACTATGAATACTTGAAAATGAATTGGCAAAATTGGCTCTCAAGGTGAAGAGAGTAACTATGGATGAGATTGTGGATGATGAATGAGAGGAAGACCTTTTCATTTATAGATTTCCAAAATGGAAGAGAGAGTAAAATTTAGCAATGTGGGATCATTCAACATCCAATGGACAAGTGCCACTTGTCAATATGTGAATGGTTGATGGTTGTGCACATTTTAGCCAAAGTGCCAATAAATGCAATTAGGTGGAATTTGAATTTGAGCAAATGACATGTGAGAGGGAAAAAGGAATGAAATAAATGCCACTTGGCTCAATGCACAAGGACATGTAAGAGGAGTGAATGCCTTGTTGGAAGTACCCATCCACTTAGAATTTTTGCATTCAAACTTGAGAGAATATTCCTTCTTTATTCCTTATTGAGAGAAAATAGGCACTTAAATAAATCAAAGTAATTGATTTATTGTGAAAGTTTCATTCTCTAGAGGATTTTAGTGATTGAGATTAAATTAATCAATATTTGATCAATTTAATGAGAGATTAGGTGATTTGACAATTTTGACTCAAATTTATGAGTTGATTTAAATCAAGAATTGAGAAGAAAGATTTAATTAAAGAAATTATTTGATTTATTTAACTAAAGGGGATAATGTTAGATTTGTTAGTGTAATTAATATTTAATTACACTTGCATAACTTTACTTAGGTTGAGCTATTTTTAGGTCAACATTAGGGTTGCATACTTTGCTTTTATAAAGCAAATCATCTCATTGTAATATTGAATTCCTGAATAATATTATTTTGCACATTGACATGCAAAGCTTTGCTTTTTATGTTTTTCTCTTCTGTGGAAGGTGTTTAGGTTTGCATGTCTAATCTAGGGTTTCTAACATGGTATAAGAGCCTTGACATGCAGCCCCTTCTCAAATTCTGGAGAAAACCATTACAGAGTTCGTTCGGGGTTCATCGAGGATTTTATGCTTTGAGTTCATTTATGTAGCATCTTGGATCAGATCGGGCTTCACCATTGGATTTAGAGCACTGGAAAAAGTCAGGTTTGGCTTTTATTTTGCAGATTTTGGTCATGATTTGCCAGATCTGTGAGGGTTTCAGTTTTGGTATTTTTTTGCAAGCTCTGGAGGTTGCCATTTTTTTGAAGCATTTTGAGCAGAAACGGAGGTCACCATTGCGTTTGTAGCGGCCAAAAACCCTAAGATCACCTTTTGTTTCATCGATTTTGGCAAAAATGATCCGGAAGGCAAAAATTTTTTGCTAGGAAAACCATACAGCCTCCCCAGCACGCATTTCGTGACATTTTTCTTCATGAAAATCAAGAAAAAAACTAGAAACACTCATCATTTGTCATGCCGCCAGTTCAGAAGGTTCCACCACTAGGCGGCCACTAGGCAGCCACCCGCCAGCCACTCAGCCCGGCGGCGCCACTCGATCCGCCGCTCCCCTCGCCTCAGCCCCCGTGGGCCCGCTCAGCACCAACGCAGGTCGTATGGGCGCCCGGCCACTTCCTCTGCATGCCCGTGGTCGTATGGGCGACTAGGGGCTCCACCCCAACCCCCTGTCCCCCAGCCCCTGGTCGCATGCAGGACCAGGGGCCCATTTTTTTTAGCCCCCTAGGTTGCCTGCAGGCCTTATAGGCCATTCTGGAGCACTTTTACAAAATCGGGTATAACTTTTGTGTACGGTGTCCCTTTTTTGCAAACGAGATACTGTTGGAAAGCTCATTTCGGTGCCGATCTATTCAATGTTTTAGTTTTTCTATATTTTTCTCCAGATTTGTTTTGCAGGTCCTTGAACTCAGATGTTCTGTTTTTCAGTCCGGAGGGCATATCTTTTGACTTGGTGATCCTTTTTTCGCCATTCTTGCGGCATTGGAAAGCTGGTTCAGTCCTCTACATAGATCTAAGGTCTATTTTCATTTTTTGTTTATGCATGTTAGGCATTCTATCCTTTTGTAGTCATTGGGGATTGTAATAAACGAACTAATATAAAGTTCCATCAAGGGGGTTTTTTGCATAATAATCTTCATCATGTTTTGATGGCAACTCGCATGGGTTGTAATCTGGTTTCTTAGTTTCTTTTGGCCACCATTTTTGTCTTAGCTTGACACATGTTAGATTCCTTTTGGTTCACACTTTAGATTGAGAGCCTATGGTTAGTGATCTGCATCAGATCCATCTCAGTTTGAGGGCCACTAAATTTGTGGTTATTGTTCCCGAGTCTGTATGGTACTTCTTCCCATGGAAGAGTTTTAGTCTCAGTTTTGACATCGGCATCGAGATTCATGGCTTCTAGATTCTGTCATCATCATTTCATCTACTATTGCTTTATGGATTCCAGGGTTGTTCCAGTTTGGTGTTTTCGAGTGTTCCGTGGCATCGGATTTGCTGTCACATTATTATGATTCTGATATGGTTTCTTGTAGACAAAAGTATCTTTCCTTGCTTGCCGGATTGCGGTTCCAATGTTACTCGACAGTGTTCTTCCAGTGCTTCTTTGCAGCAGTCATCTCATTATAGGGGGGGTTGTCCCACTGGGTTGTCCTTCTCTACCTCATTATTGCATTTGTACATGGGTACCTGATCAGGCCTAGTTGCCAGGGCCCATTCATAATTTCTTGCATTCATCTTAGTTTTAGGTGCATGCTTATTTAGTCTCCCTAAGTTGCACTTATGGGGGGTGTTAGTGTAATTAATATTTAATTACACTTTCATAACTTTACTTAGGTTGAGCTATTTTTAGGTCAACATTAGAGTTGCATACTTTGGTTTTATAAAGCAAATCATCTCATTGTAATATTGAATTCCTAAATAATATTATTTTGCACATTGACATGCAAAGCTTTGCTTTTTCTGTTTTTCTCTTCTGTGGAAGGTGTTTAGGTTTGCATGTCTGATCTAGGGTTTCTAACAAGATTAAATTAAATAAGGTTTAATTTATTCAATTTAATAAGAAGAATTTAGAGACTTGATTTAAATAGAATGAATTATTTAAATAAACTGAAGAATAAGGTTAATTAAATTGAATTGATTAATTTAATCAACAGAGGAGAAAGACCTAATCAAATAAATAATGATTTATTTAATTAAGAGACAAAAGGTGATGATAAGCTGAGAGTGTGATTTAGGAATAAATGTCGTTAGTAGTCAGGATCAAGTGTGCCAAATTGAATTATACATTTTCCATGTCTACAACCCTAAAATCTCACCACTATCTATGCCAAAGACACTTTTTCAGATTTAAGCGCATGTTATACTTAAGCATTCACTCAAAGATCTATCAAAGAACATTCACATTATCTTGGTGGGTTAAGGATTTATCTAGAATGTCATCCACATAGTCTTCCAATATTTTATGCATGTAATCATGAAATATCAAGGTCATTGCTCATTGATAATTTGTTCTAGCATTCTTCAATTCAAAAGGAATCATAACCCAACAAAATGTTCCCCAAGCAGATGCAAAGGTCGTCTTCTATTGATCTTGTGGGTTGATGAAGATTTGATTATATCCAAAAAATGAATCCATAAAGGACAAAAAAAAATGTCCAATAGTTGAATCCACAATCATGTCAATTTTAGGAAGACGAAAATCATCCTTTAAAGAGGCTTTTTTCAATTCTCAAAAAATTGTGCATATCCTAACATGATTATCAGGTTTAGCGACTGCAACAACGTTTGATATCCAAAGAGAATAATAGATAGGTTGAATGAAACCTACATCAACGATATTTTTAAGTTCTCCTCTAACATGCAAGGCTATCTTAGGGTTCATCTTTCGTATCTTTTGGTAGACGGGCATGGAATTTTTAGCAAGAACATTGTTATTAGTGACTATCTTCGAATCTATTCCTGGCATATCAAAATATTTCCAAGTTAATTTTTTAGGAAAAGCATGAAGAAAGGTTGCAAGGTCCTCTTGTTCTTCATCAACCAGGCACTTCCCAATTTTAATGAATTTGTCTTTATCATCTATACCCATTGGTATATTAATGGTATCCCTGAAAGGGAGTGCATTTGAACTAGGAAATTATGGAGCATATGGTTCCATGCTTGTAGGAGTTTCATTAATGTCAATAACATTGAGCTCATAACTTATCATAGTACAAGAGGAATTTATCTTGGAGATAGAAGTCATATCCAAAGCACCTAATAGGTGTTTCAAATATTCACCGTCATTAACATAGGTGAATGGTGGGGAATCCACATCAAGGAATTTAGGGTGTTTGAGTGTAATATTGGTTTTGGGTGCACATGTGATAGTGTTGATGTTGAGTGATGGTCATTGATGTGCTTTGGTAGCTTTGGAAAAGGAAAATCCTTAACCAATCTTAGTCTCCTGTATAGCAGGCTCAATGGGAACTTGAATTCCTTGCTCATGCCTTCCACATCCTTTACCATTGTAGCCTAATTATTTTACAAGATCATAACCTTTTCCATAAATTATTTCCATTTCCTATGAGTTGGGTCATTGTTGGTAATATATCTCATCAAAATTTGTGGTGTATGTTGCATTTTATTCCAAAGGAGATTAGATACATGTGTGGGAAGGATTTTATTCTTTCTGGGCTGAGAGGACAACTAGATGTTCTTGTTTTTCATCCTCTTTTCGTGTGATCATGTACTCACCCATAAACAAAGGTGTGAGTTCTAATGATCCCCAATCATCACCAAGTAAGATATACGTTGATTCGTCTTCTTGTTGATTCTTCTCAAAATGTGGGAATTAATGTGTTAAGAGGATTTGTTGTTCCGTTTTCAAGTTGCAAGCGACTTTCAGCCTTGGGGCCTATGTCAATTTGATAAACTTTGTTATTATAGAAATATTTCATTTTGCGATGAAGGGTGAAGGGTACCACATGCATCTCATGAATACATGGTATTCCCAAGATGATATTATAGGAAATGTAATAGGGCATGAATGAATAGGAGTTTTCAGCATAACCATTATGGCGGTGATAGGTTAATTAATCACACCAAGCGGTTGCTTTGTAACATTGTCAAATCCTCTAATAGATAAGGAATCAAATTTCATTTGTAATTTATCCACACACAATATATCAAGAAGCTTCACACTGCACACATTAAGGGAAGATCCATTGTCAACATGGGTCCTTTTGATGCCTATATGATCATATTGAGCTATCATCATAAAGGCTTCATTTTTATTTCTTAATTCTAATGAAGGGAGCTCATGTTGGTAGAAGGTAATGTCTAAATTGACTACATTAATTTCTTGTAGGAGAGTTGCCACATCATTAGTATTCATACCAAGAGGGACCACTATTTGTTGCAAAGTCATTTGAAGCATAGAATGATAGTTGGAGGAGTTTTGGAGAAGTTACCAAAGGGATATCCCGACGAGAGTATTCTTAAGTTCTTTAATGAGATCATACTCCCTAAGTTGTGAATTGAGATGAGGAGCCACAAGTAAGATGATGTTGGGTAATGGTAAGGGTGTTGAGGTGGCTTAATGGTAAGGGTGTTGAGGTGGATTTATGGGGGTGTAGTTTATTATAGTGTAATGAGTATGGGCAACAACATCATGCTTGGGTGGGTAAAGGGTAAATTCAGGTTTGGATGGGGTTTGAGGTTTATGGGAAGGTGGGTGGAGAACAAGCTGAGGTTGAATTACATTGAAATATTTTATTTGAGGTTGCTCACAAAAATCATTAGGAGAGGAGTTAGGTGAGATGAAGTCCTGAAGAAATTCATCTAACATACCCATATCATTAAAGCTAAAAGGTTTGGGAGAGAGGTTATCAGTGGCGAGTTTAGGTTTTTCATCACAAACCTTAGTGGATGAACTTAGTGAGAGGAAAACCTATAGATCTTCATCTAACTTATCCAAGTCATCACTACTAAAAGGTTTAGATGATATAGTTTTCCTATAGTGAAGAAGTGTGTGCATTCTTTCATGTGATGTTTCTATGGTTTTGTCTTCATGTTATGATGAATTTCCTTTAAACGAACTAGGAACTAATACTAGAAATGAAACTTGCAAAGATCTAATGTTATTCATAAATGCCATCAAAGTAAATATGCTTATGCTAATTATAACCATATAACAAAAAGTAACTGGATGTAAACATAGAATCAACTGAAACAAACTTAAACTTCAAAAACTAGCAAGTAAATACAGAAACCATTGATGCAAATTGAGCACTAAGACTAAGTCGCCCGAGATGGTGAATTAGTTCTAGTAGGGGTATTTTTGAATTTTTTCTGATTTTTCTGATGACAAATGATGGATTTTGAGCTGTCAAGTGTAGATCTAAAGTGTATATGCAAAGTTTCTCTATTGTTTAAGTAAATAAGATGCAAACAATGATCTTTTTCACTAATGCAAAGTATGAAACCCTAGGATATAACTTTAAACTATGCAACATGCAATGAAATGCTAATATAAGAGGTTCCTAGTATGCAAATGCAGGATAAATCAAAAGTAAGATGTTTATAAGTGTAGGTTCACCAAAATGAACCACAAATTTTAGGTTAAAAGAAGGGTTCCCCAATAGATTCCTAGGGTTTCTACCTAGAAGAAAGGGGATTTCTTTTACACACTAAAACTTGGAGCTCATTCAAATTAGTTGTTAAGTATGATTGAATTGTAACTAAATATAATTCCTTAAACACAATAAGCTAAAGATATAGATGAACTAAAAATTCAAAGCCAATGAAATGTACATTGTTTGAAAACACATGACGATATGCAAAAGGATAGAATAAAGACTATACAAGACAAGATAACAAAACAAAAAAAGACAAGTGCACCTTCAAACTGATGAGGACAAAAATGGAGATTGTAGAAGCCTTTGAAAATATATAAAATCTTCTTTTTATGCCAATTGGGATACTTATGCCAAGCTGCATGACTTAGTCCTAGTTTTGGTAAACTGCTTTGGGCTCCGTTCCAGCCGACTGGGTGTCCAAATCTTAAAAAATAATTGACATAATCATGTAGTGGGACTAAGTCACCATTATTTGTGACTTAGTCCACTCATGCTTTTCTAAGAATTTGGGAATGGAAGTTTAAGCCTATAGTCTACAATCTACTTTCTCACTGAAATCTGGGTCTAGATCCATAAAATCACCTACAAAATAGAATATATTTTGGTTTCTAATGTGGGTTTTTCCTTGGTCAAACCCCTAGTCGGTATTTAAACTTTGAAAGAGATAAGAAATGTACATAAACCCTAGCCCTAAGTGTGTCTAGAACTAGGAAAATCTTAAGGGAAAACCCTATTCAAATGTGCTAGAATAAGATGCATAAATGAGATTTGAATGATGCATGACTTAAATCCAAAAACCTTACAACATTAAAAGTGGATAAAAGTGAAATGCAAATGGGATGAAAATTTTAAATCTAAAGATAGAGAAAAAATGGAAGATGGAATCACTTTGAAAACAAGTCTTTAGGTGTGATTTGATGGCTAGTTGCCTCTCCTCAACCTAGATTTCTCCATGATTGTCCATAGCCATCCATGATCAACCCTTTGCAATGTGATATCTTTAGTGAACAGTGAGCTTGAAGACCTAAAAAAACCTGGTTTGCTACCCTAAGCTTCAACTTTACTGTAGAAAGAGAAATTAATCTTCTTGAGGAAGATGTTCAATGCTTGATTCTTGAGTTTGCTTGTGAAAAATGGTCTAAAAACCTGTATTTATAAGCAACAATACCTAATTGTCAGTTATTTTGACCTAAGAGGCCAACACCCTAATGGAACTCTCAAATTTTGCAAGTTTGAGATGCCTATTTTATAAAAATTCTTCCGCACTTTCAAATGTGCACCTAATGAATCTGCATAGGTAACCCACTTTAGAGGCTTTTATTTTAAAGCCTGTGGATTGTCATACAAAACCTATTTGTAGACATATTTTGTTGACATATGTGAATGTGTGTGTAAAGTTTCATCTTCCCACAATGAGTTTTGTGTAATACCCCTCCATTTTGCTTCTTGTTCAAGTTGCTTTATACTATGTTTGGCTGCAGTTACTTTGATACTGGATACATTTTGTTATGATGATTTGATCGCTACCATTGAGTGACAAATATTATTGTGGGATGTAGTTATCTGATTATTGTTTCACTTGCATTATGGATTAATGATGTTGTAGAGCTAACATGAGATATTATTACGAGATTATTGGAATTATGATGGAAGTGTCAGTTTTGATGAGTGTATTGGTGAAGAGGACGGTTTCGCATCACTCGCTTGCGAGTGCCCTACGAATCCGTAATTTCTTCTTCACGGTGTGTATTATATGTTGGATATATCGTATGATGTTGTTTACTTGGTTGCAGGATTGTAGGTACATGACATCGACTCCACCTGGTTTCACAGGTTTGAGCGTGTCGATCCAACAGTTAAGTTGAATGGGAGATAGTAGCTAAGTAACATGTGTCAAGTTTACACCCTAGCCTTAGTGTGTCGTCAGTTGTGTGTGTCTAGTCTTTGTTTGTCTTGTTTTGATGTTATTTAATTCTGAAGAATTCTTGATTTAGAAATAGATATTTAGAATAATTGCATTTAAATCATGTTGATGGTTATTTAATTTAAATAATGCAATGTGGATAAAAGTATATATTTAAATTAATTAATTATATTTAAATTATTTAATTAATTAAATTTGATCCAAGGGGTTGAATTTAGTTATTAAATAATTAAATTAATTAATTAAACGTGATGCAAGAGAATGAAAGGAAATAAAAGAATTAGAATTAATTTTGGAATTTAATTCCAACATGTGGGAATTAAATTAGAAATTGTAATTAAATGTTTATTTGGGAAATTGGTTGCAACTTTGTAAATTAATTTATTATTTGAAATTGCATTTTAAATTGAAAGTGGGTTTTTGAAAAGTGAAATTGAAATTAAAATTGAAATTTGAAATTGAAATTGAAATTGAAATATCTAATTTGCATGTAATCTGAATTAGGGTTGAATTAGGTATTTTTTTATTTATAAGAATATATGTTTTAATTTTAGGGCAGAAAGTTTTTTTAGAAAAATACATTTTTACAGCAGGGAAGAAATTTTGGAAAATTTGCACAAGGGTTTGAAGAAAGTTTGATTGTAAAATTGATTAAAGGAAAGATTGTTTGCATTTGTTGGATTTTGGATTGGATTCTTTGGAGGATTGAAGAAAATTCAAGAAATCTTTGGAAGAGGCTTGCATCAAAAATTCATCTCTTCCTGTAGCTTCTTGTACCAGGTTTTCCTCTTTGTGTTTTATTGTTCTTGATTGTTTTCTTTAAAATAGTAGTGATTAAAGATTTATTTGTTAAATCTGTTTTAGAAAATAAACTTGATATTAGAAGAAAAGAAGTAAATAAATTTATAGCCTTTACTTGTGAAAATTCTTGAGTGAAAATTGTGAAAACTTTAGTTGAATTTAAATTATTTGGAGAAATTGATTTTATTGTTATTGAAATTAAACATAGAGATTGAACAATGCATTTAGAATGTTTTTAGAAAATGAAACTTTTTGTTTATTATCAAAAAACGGATTTTAAAATCTGTAGTATAATTATATTTTCATGGTAAAATGGTCTGATTGCATCACCTATAACTTTACTTTCACAAACTGGGTTTTCAAGAAATTTAAAGGGTTTTTGCATTTTTAAATTTTCTAGCCCTTATCCAAAAATCTTAAATACCCAGATCGTAGTTTTTGAGTTATGCTTAAAACATGAGACTGTTGTTAAATTATTTTCCCATGGCTGTTTTGAAAATAAAATAATAATAAATTGATATTTATAAATATTAATATTTTATGTATTGTTATTATAATATTAAAATATTATTTAATAATATTTTATATTATAATTTATAATACTAAAGTATTATATTTATTTATATTATTTTAAATAAAATTTGTATATTAGATTAGTGGAATTAAAATTATAAACATATGGAGAAATTATTGTTTATTTTAAAATGGCATGTTAAAGTTTAATTGAAGGAGTTAAATATTTGATTTAAAGAATGCATAATTTAAAATTGAATTGTGAAATTTAAATCCATATGTAAAAGGTCCAATTATTAATTTGATTTAATTGGAAAAATATATTTATATTTTGGAATATTGATGATAAAGGATATTTTATGTTGAATTAATCAATTTGATATTCTGCAAAGGATAGAAGATATGTTAATGATTAAATATATTTAAATATATTAATTTATATTTAGTATATATATAGTGAAGGTATATATCCATTTGAGAGAATAAATAATATTTTATCTTATTTTATTCTGTTGTTTGCAAATTGGGTATTATTAGTGTTCTAAAAGAGATAATTAGTATGTGTAGAAAATGTATAGAGAAAGATATTTTTTAATAGAAATAATTACTTGATTTAAAAAAGAAATGGTTATTTTGTTAATATGATTGAAGAAAATATATTGAGATGTATATATATATCCATGAGTATTTTCAATCAGTATTTACCTTATTTTATTTAAGTGCGTGTAATTTAGCTTTGCATGAAGAATTTAAAAGATAAGTTTTGAATGTATGGTCAAAATTGATAAGGAAAAAGATATTTAAATATATTGAAGAATTATAAAATATTTATATTTAAATGTTTGTTTTAATTAATGAGATTTAATTAGAAACAATATGAATGCGTGGCCAAATAGACAAGCCAAAAGATATTTTTATACATTGATGAAATTGCATGTTTTTAAATGGATAGTTGATGAAACATAGACTCTGGATAGAAAATTGGAAAAGATTGTTTGCAATAGTGTTAGGTTGCATTAGAAGTAAATATAGGAACTAACTATATTGAAAAAGGAAAATAGTTATTATGTTTTATTTAGTTCCATAGAGTAATCTAGTCATTGTGAACGGAATATTAATAGTGTCTATATAATATGGAGCATATATATATATATATATATATATATTCAGTGTAATATTCATTATCATATTTTATTTTAATGAGATGCATGCAATGTATTATTGAATAAAGATTTAAAAATGGATTGATTAGTATATATGGAAAATAGATAGAGAAACAATATGTTATTATATTAAAGTGATTGAATGTTTTAAGTAGAAAATTGAATGAGATGCAAAATTTGGTTTAAAAATGGAAAGAGTTTACTTGCATGGATTTGTGTCGATTTAAAAGTAAATTAAGAAGTTGTTTTATTGATGAGGAAATCAATTATGTTATTTATTAGTTTCTATTTAGATTAGTTGAATCATTGTGATTGGATTATGAAAAAGATATGGATTTAGTATATCCAAAAGTAGTATATTCCTCATGACTTTTTTAAAGGATTTAATTCTCTGTATTCAGTAAAGGGAAGTAAGTTTAATTGTTTTAGATTTTCAATAATGAAAAGGGAAATAGGGGTTATGATTATTTTAGATGATCTAGTTATCATGACTTTGACTTTTCTACACTACCTATTGAATGAATATGGTTTTAGGAAATCCAAATATTAGATTTGATTGATGACTTGAATGCTTTTGTTGCTATATCATCAAGTTGCATTGTTGGTTTTGGGATTTAGTGTTAGTCCTAAATTATAAGTCTTTCAGAAGAACTTAGATGATAAGGGTTGTTGAATCTTTATGCCATCCAGTTGTTTTCCCTTGGGTAGTGCATGGCGTCTTTTCAGTTTTACCCAGTTTTCATGAACGGGGATGTTTTCACCTCCTTGGTTTAGGAGCGAATTATGGGATACGTGTCTCCTTGTATGGAGTGACCTTGTTATGTGGTTTCATTTTGTTTCCTCCTATGAAAGGAGTGGACTATGTGTTGTTGCCTCCAAGATTTTTGGAGTGAGATCTTTTGAACCTCTTGTGAAAGGAGTGGACTATGTGATTGTTGCCTCCAACATGTTTGGAGTGAGTTCTATTATTTGTATCCTCCTTGTGTTGGAGTGGATTATGATGCCTAGTTGGTATGCACTTGTGGTTCCCTTGGTAGATTGTTTGGGTGTGTGTTGTCGAATAGAAGAGTGGCTTCTGTTAGGCACCAGAGCCCAAAAAGGTAAACTGGATAACTTTCAGGAGTGATTTAAACAAGTGACAATTAAAATAATGTACTTAGAAGATTAGGACTAACTTCTCACTAATCAAGATAATTTAATCCTCACTCATAGACGCAAGGGCTTGTTTAGACTTGGGATGAGTGAGAAGGCCTGGAATGGCAAGATCAACTATCTAGTTCTTGCGAGAGGTAGTTGATTCCGCATGAGTGAGTATGAGTGTCGGGATTCGGTTGAGGCCACCAGGATTACTTGTGGCGGAGCCTATGAAGAATGCCCAAAGGAGATCTCATGACAAACCTTGCGATGACACTCTATCTATGACAACTGTTGTTAATTATTTTATATGTATGGTTATTTGAACATACTTGATCTATTTTATGTCTGGAAGCAATGTGACCTATGTTAGTGATGTTGGAGTTGTATTTGTATTGTATTTGAATTGTACATGTATTGTATTTGATTTGTACTTGAATTGTACATGTATTGTATTTGATTTGTACTTGTATTGTATTTGATTTGTACTTGTATTATACTTGAGCTGTATTTGATTCGTACTTGTATGGTGAATGAGTTGTACTTGTTAATTCATTTGGTTGGTTATAACAGTATGAGTTAGTTTGAATCTGCCTTTGGTTAGAGGCAGTAGATCTTTGTCCATGTTACTTTGTTACTATCTCCTAGCATGGGGGGTGGGCCTTCGGGTACCACATTGGTAGGGTGGAACATGCACCAAAACCGTTGGGTCCCCATCTATCTTCAGTACTTGGTAGCGAGACATCCAGATGGACAGCTCGTGGTTCTCATTGTTTTATCTTGCATTGTAATATTTTAATTTGTATAAGTTATTTTATCCCTCTTATGATTATGAGGTGGAATTTTGTAATTGTAACCTTGAATACTATTGCCTCATTCTGGGAATGAGTGATGTATCTATTGGTTTAAGATAATGTTTATGAGATTGTATCTTGGTTGATTATCTTATTATGTTATGTGGTATTCTTATGATGTATGATGTTTATATCATAAGGTTCATAATGCTATGGTTATATGTAATATGTATGTGTGGGTTTAAGTAATCCTAACCTTGTAGCCTTAGAGGTTGTTGTTAACTAGTAAGTGAATGTGTATATTAAATGCACTTTATAAAAAAAAAATTGGTTCACTTATGATGTTAATTGCAACTTCCTTTAAGGTTATTTGGCGGGGCATTACATTTTGTCAGAGTTTTTAAAAGTGAAGTTGGAGGGTTTTAACACTAGTTTGTTGTTTGCAAACGTTCAGTTCTACAAAGTTGCCTCTTGTTTGAGCTTGGATTTCACAACCAGTTGTCTGTCATGTCAAAATGAATGTTGCTATATGTTCTCCATACCTAAATGATCTGGAGTGTCAATTTTTAGAGCCTCATGATCTGATTTTCTATTTTTAGCAGTTCAAAACTGAATGCAGTTTGTTCAGTTTTGCATCTGCATTCCTGACAACGTTTCTGAGTGGTCAACTTTGATCGTTAATAACATTTGATCAACAATTTTTCAAATAAATTCCTTTTGCACACGTTCTTAGGGTACCTTAGTGAACTCATGTGTTTGATGGAAGCTCACTAGGGGTTGATTCACTATTTTTACAAATTGGCAGTTGAGTGAGTTTTAATTGTTTCAAAACAACTATTGTTTCAGGAAAGTTCAGTTGGGTGAATTTTTTGATTAATATTTTTCACCTCATGATTTTTTTCTCCAATTCGTCTTTTGCACTGTACTCTTGGATCAAATATCTACATATCTATAAGTTTTCTTGACTCTAGGAGGTTGTTTGGTTAGTTTCCTAAGACGATTCAGGGGCCAACTTGGCTAGTTTTCACCATTTTCCAAATATGCTAGAAAATAGATTTTGATGAAGACCTAATTCATGCTTTCAATTCAATTGCATTCAAAAGGAAGTGTTAGATCATTTGAGTGTGAAACTCTTTTGAAAGATAA
The DNA here is from genome assembly GCA_007115665.2 of Sequoiadendron giganteum. NCBI lineage: Eukaryota > Viridiplantae > Streptophyta > Pinopsida > Cupressales > Cupressaceae > Sequoiadendron > Sequoiadendron giganteum. Next base: position 118,617,556 of record CM021102.1, read on the forward strand.
AGATGATGATGGTTGGGGTGCTCCTCTTGATGTCACTCCAAACCTTGCTGATGTATGGGGGAAAAATCTAGATGACAGGGATCCCCTAGGCTCTACTGGCACTACTTTGGCTGCTTAATTTTATTTTATGTTATTAGACTTCTGGTCTAGTCCCATGTGATTGATATTTTGGCTTTTCTGGGCTTTGCCCATGTGACATTCAGGGTGTTCCTTTTCACCACCTGCCCCTCTTTTGTGAATTTGTAATTTTATCTTTATATTAATATAGATATCTCCCTAATTCATCAAAAAATAAATGATTTTTTTTTTAGTTGGACCCACTTGGGGCCCAAAAATGCTTTGCACTATAAAATTTGCATTGTGGGAATAACTTTAATTAAATTTTCTTTTAGTAGATCAACATGTAAGGGAGTGAACGATCACAATTTCCCTTAAATATTTGAAGGTAAAGCAAGATCCAATTTTCAAGTATAAAATCTGAAATCTATTCCATCAATTGGATAATGATCATTGACATTAATGAGAGTTGTTTTGAGGAATTTACCATAGAGGATGTTTATGGAATTCTTGGTAGTTAGACACAGTGATATTGTTCACTCAATAGGTTTGGTCATCTAAATATAACAAGTGTTCCAAGGATTTTTATAATCAATGAAATAATTTGATGCTTTGGGAGAAAATAGCCAAATGAATGGTACAAAGAGTGCAAAAGAGGGTTGAATCTCTATAGGAGAGATCAAATCATGCAATGAAGATATTGTAATTGAAGTAGCCATTGCAAATATAGAAGAGACAATGCAATGAAGGAATGGCATGACTAGATGATGGAGCGATGGCAGCCAAGGTTACAGAGCTCGAGTGTGTGCAAAAGGAGATCAAGGAAAAACTTTGATCAATGACATACATTGCATGTGGTGTACAAATGCATTCTCACCCTTGCTCGCAAGCCTCGTGGGAGATATGGTGACATCATGAAATAGCCTGCAAGGTCGGTGAGATAGGGCCACGTGGGAGTGGGTCCACGAGAATGAAAGGTTGAGGAAAATAGAACATTGCTAGATAATTTTAATAAGAAAGGGGCCTCTTATTTCAAATGAAATATTTTAAAGGGGAAATTTTTTTAAGATAAGTATGGGAACGAATGTGAAGAAATTTTAATAGGCCCCTATCTTATATAACACATGAAGTAAAAATAAAGGTGTGGGTATAATTTATTTGCCCGTAAAATTTTAAAAGCCTTTGCATTTAAAAAAAAGGCACACTTAAAATATATGAGATTGTAAAATGGAGACAAGGGTAAATGGTAAATGCATGAAGGAGGTGGAGTATTTTTTCCATGGGGGTAAAATTTTTAAATGGAGAGTGAATTAAATATTCACTGTGGGTGTTTTATAAAGTGAATATTTCACTTTATAAACATGTATCATGTGTTGGAGATAAAATTGCAAAGTGTGGATGCAGCAAATAAAGTGGATTTTATATTCATTTTATATTTGAGGACATGTGGGTATTCTATAAAGTGGATTTATTCATTTTATAGGAAGATATTAATATGTTTGTTGGGAAGAAAATTATAATCTGCAGCAAGTAAAGAGAACAAAAACAAATTTTTCACGGGCAAGAGGATATTTTCTAGCTGGGTGAATTTGGTGATTCTCCACATGGGCATGCTTTCAGTTACTAGGCAATAATGAGCAGGGGCAGTTTTTGAGGGAACAAGTTTGTTTCTACAAAGGAAGAAAGAGGAGATATTATTTTTAGTTTGATCAATGGGAATGGAGCTTCTAGATGGCATTTCTAGATCAGTTCTAGGGTTGCTCCTATTTGTTTCTATTTTCTATATCTTCTTTTATCTTCTCAATTTTAAGTGGTTCCAATTTATGAAAGCTCTGCAAGTCAGGCATAAGCTATGGGTAAATTGTAAAGCTAGGGGGAAATAGGACCGTTAGTCATTTAATCTGAAATTGTGTCTTCTAAAATGTTCTATTAAGTTTATTTTAGCTGATAATTGTCTCCATGGTTGAACTGTAATACTATTTTTAAACTCAATAATAAAATTGTTTGAGTTTGTTCATGCACATTTGTTGCATTTGATTTACATATGTTGTTTCCTTCTATTCTATGAATGATGTAATTTCTTTAATAATGCACAAGCTTCTTTTATTATTGCCTATTGTTCAAGGATAGTGTAATTACTTTGACAAATATGATAGGAGTGTTATGTTTCAGGTGGATTTATAAGCAGAGTTATTAGATAAAGCTTCAATGGTTTGGTTGTCATAATGTGACAAAATTTGCAAGACCTTTAGAGCATCTTCAACACTAAAAGATAAATGCTAGTTATCTGACTCCATAGCCCATTTTTATGGCACTGGTCCATTATCATTTTTCTATTTTTTTAGTTTGGTCCCAACTCTTTGAATCAAAAAACTATTTCAAATCTATTTTGTTGAGTTATGTTTGTCACGTTCTCCATGTTGGTTGATGAAATTCATTCAATATCTTGCCAATGTTGTGTGATATTTTATGTTTCTCAACAATTCTATGAGAGCATAATCTGTTAAGCAATGTCTTGTTACTTGTGTGTCTAGATTTTTAGATGTTGCTAAAGGGTTACCCACCTTGATCCTGTAGAGCCAAAAGTGTAGGAGTTGTCAGTCATTGACTGAATCTTGTCAGTTGGCCACTAGCCTTTGTGGTTCTTTAATATAGAGGTTGGATACCTCTTAGAGAATTACAAATCCTAGTTGGGTTGTATTTTAAAACACCAGCACACCCATCAGGAATTTTTAGCAAGCCGAAGATTTTCCCGCTCAAAAATGAAAATAACCCTAAAAGGGACTAAATCACCACTTGGGTGACTTAGTCCTGCCAAGGGTTTTTGAGGTGGGATTTGTGATATTTGAGTATTTTTAATGCTGCTTGTCAGGACTTGTATGATTTCTTAGGTGAAATAGACCTCAAAGTCAAAGATAAGGATTCTTAGGGGCCTATAAATAGTGTTTTAGGGGGTGATTTATGTAAGGTTGTCTAAAGTAGGACCAAATTAGGCACAAAATTGTCCTTTTCTTCAAAGGTATACAATTTTTGGTGACACAGTTACTACAATGTTGTCTTACAAAATTTAAGATCGTCTTGGAGGTCTTATAATGAGAGTTGGCTCACGAGGTGACTTAGGAGGTCTAATAATTAAACGACTTTGGGGAGGTCTAGGAGGAGGTTTTGGATGTCCAATAATCAAAGGATATCTAATCGCTAATTTTGCATTCATAACCTTAGTGGATGTGACTTCTTGTTGATGATTTTAGAATGAGAGGAAATCTAATGTTACCTTACCATTTTTATCTAAGCAAGCCTTCTTGTCGTCTTTATTTCCAACAATATCCTCCCAAATAGGAGAGATAAGTAAGCAATATTTTCATGATGCTCAATGGTTGAATCTTCTAGCACCAAGACACCTTTTTAACAAGTAGGAGAGGTGTTTGGAAAAGAACAACTAGGATTCTCATGATTGTCAATGCTTGCATATTTTTCTATCAAATCATTCTCACAAATGGGAGAAATATTGCGAGATGAATGAAGACTAGGAAAAATGATGTAAATAAATGTATCAATGATCTCATCCTCTTGTGCCATAATATCTTCCCAAGTGGGTGAGGTAGGGGGAGAGGAACAAACAAGATCCTCATGATGCTCAATGATTGGATCTTTTGACACCAAGATAACTTTGTCACAAATAGGAGAGGTATTGGGAGAAGAAAAATTATGATTGTCATTATTGTCCATGCTTGCATCCTCTTGTGTTATTATATTCTTATAATTTTGATAGATAATAGGAGGGTAACTAACATGCTTGTCAAAGGTTTTTTTTTTCCCTAGATTATATCCATGAGTAGGGAAAATAGAATTATACAAGCCATGTGATATTCTATGAAATTCATATGTTTGAAAAGGAAACATGATTTTATTTGTGCAAATAATGAGAACCGATCTATCCAAAATATGCAATGCTTTAGTAACTAAACATAATTCTCCTATAGATTTGATGAAATTGTCAATATTGAAATACAATAATATTTCCATGAACTTGCAATAAATCAAGAAAAATGACACTTTTCTTTCCACATACAATAACTATATTTTAGAATTTCAAAGTATAGTTTTAACAGTAGCAATAGGAAGTATAAAAAAAGATGGTCATTCTTGCCAAAGTCTATCAGGACACTTATGCAGGTGCAGACTCGCCTAAGGGTGAATGGGTCCTTGTACAGAGGTTTTAAAAATTGAAATCTGAGTTCTTATTTTAGTGTTTGTGCTCTTTGTTTTAGGTTGCAAACTCTGATTACTACAACAATTTTTTCTAGATTTTGATGTCTAAATGAAAATGCAACTAATGACAAAAAGTGAACAAAATGACAAATTTTTGAATGCAAATTTAACTGAAATTTTGATCTAAATGATTGAAAAATACTCAAGTAATACAACTAACATGCAAGATGTTTGTAACATTTTTGGATTTTTCTAAATTTAAGTGATGCAAAATGCAATATTGAAACCCTAAATGAAATGAAAACCAAACTAATGCAATGCAAAATCTAGATCTAGGGTTTAGAGGACTACTAATTTCAAAAAGTGTATAGTGTAAGAATGTTAGGTTCACCAAAATGAAACATAGAAAAAGGGTATGTCATGTTGATGGATGAGTCTGTGTGAGCGTTTAGATACACTTAAAACTTCTCTATTTTTATTAAAATAATAGATATCTCAATGGTAGGATTGAATTTCAACTTGAACCATAAATAAAATAGGGAGAGGTGTGGATAACCTTCCTATTCTATCTATGCCATTCAATTATGTCCTAAGAACCCTAATTGGATTGACTATCAACCTCTCAAGGTGAGTCAATTCATAGCTAGGACTTAGGATGGGGGTTCTTTTCAGCTTTAAGGGGTTCAACACCAAGAAAATGCTCAGAAAAGATAATGTTGGAAAACATAATGTGATATGGAAAATAACCTAAAATGAGCTAAGTGAAAGATGTAAATACTAAAAATATGCAACACCAAATTAGGGTATATGTATCTTAGAAGTTTGGAGATGCAATGAGGATTCTAGAAATGTGGAGAAACTATTAGAATATGCCTTGGAGGACTAAGACACCCAACATGGTGTATTAGTCCCACTGCTATTTTTTGGGGAAAACATAGGATCTTCTTATATTGGAACCAGATCTAAAGGAATCTCTAAAAGATATGCTTGAGAAGACTAAGATGCCTAAGGTGGTCCATTATTCCTGCTCTGAATTTTTGAAAATTTTGAATGTGGTCCTAAGCTCCCAAGTCTGCACTTGCTTCCTTTTAGATCCTAGGTTCTAAAACTATCGAATCGTACCTATCGGTGATTTTCTGTGAAGATGACAACTTTTCAACTTTGACAAATTTGCACTCCAAGTGATTTTCAAGTTTTCAACCTAGATCAACAAACACAAATATGCAAGAAGGTAAAAACTTGTTGATTTTTAGTGAATGGGGGTTTTCCTTGGTCAAGCCCCTTGAAGGTAATTAAAGCAAATGATGAAATGAAGCATGAAGCATGAAATATGTAAATGATATCACTTTGGATGATGTGATGTGAAGAAAATTTTCAATCTACCATGTAGTGGACCTAAAGAATGTAGATCTTGGATCCTTGGATTTGATGTGAAAAATAGTTGTAGATATATCTTCAATGGTACATCCACAATCTTGGCTCAACAACATGAATGGATGCAATAAAACCTTGATATGATTCTTGAATCTAGATGATGGCTCCAAATTCTTGATGAATCACTCTTGAATGCTCTTGTGAACTCAAATATTCTATTAGGAATGATCTCACAACTTTCTTAGATGAAAATGAGTGAAGGAACCTTGTATTTATACTAATTCATGCTTAACATCCTAAAATTACACCACAAAAAGCCGGCATATGAAATCATTAGATAAAGGAGGCTAAATCCTGCTTGAATTTGAAATTGGGTCCTAAAAATAAGCCTAGGAGGACTAAGATGCCCTAGATAGCATCTTAGTCCCAAGGCTCAATTCTTGGGGCAAACTCCAAAAAGGGACCTAATTAAGAGGTTTCAAAATCATGGTCCCAAGACCCATGGAGGAAAAATATGCCCTAGGTGGGCTTTTAATCCCAATCCACAAATCAAGGACACATAGACAAAAACATTAAATGATCATTTATCTTTTGATTTTTTCAATATTCTCCATAAAAATATATAGTTTATAGGGCTTGTTGATGCAAAATAGGACTAGTTAAGCCATAAATGAACATAAATTTAGTAAGGTAGGCCCAAACGAGTGTGAAAATGCAAGGTTGTGCATTTTACTACACTAAATTTATCCCTCACTTTAGTGAGAAGATGAAATTGCTTCAAACTCACACTAAAGTAGCCAACCATGAAATCAAGAGGGGTTCAAATGTATGAATGTTAGTAAGATATGATGACAACAATCAAGAGGGATGATCGGGCCCCCAAGATCAAGATCCTATGGAAGACCAACACAGGGACAAAGGAACATGCTTGTGGATGATATATGAAGCCAAAATTATATCACAAACATATACCATCAAAGACAAGAAAAGGGAAGAAAGGAAAGAACTACAATGGATCAAGCTTCAATTGGCCATCTAATGTAGTGGACCAGGTCTTGGCTAAAGAGGTTTACAAGTGGAATGTGTTGTCCACTATGCAAACAAAACACACACTCACAAGGTCTATTGGGATCTAGTTGTACACTAGGTGAGCCCTAGGAAGTCCATATCAATGTCATACCTCCATGACTATGATAAGGAAAAAAATACATGCTCACATGGGCTATTGAAGCTAGTTGTTCACTAGGTGAGCCCCATGAAGTCCATATGAAAGCCATACCTCCATGACTTTAATAAGGAAAAAATGAAAATGCAACAAGAAAGAGGGATGTTCAAAGGGATTTTTCTTAGTTTGTGTAAGGTCTTACTATTAGGGGAAATCATTCCTAACATCTCCAAGAGAGGAATAGTCAAAGGATAAAATATTGACCACTTAAGGGATGTAGTGCATCACACCACCAGTAATGGGAATATAATATGCTAAGATAGGTCACACTCTTGAAGGAAATTACTCCCAATGTCACCACAAAGAGGAAAACACATCATATGAACTCAAAAAATCACATCAAGGAACATTTAAAAAAAAATTGCAAATGAAATCATGCCAAAATTATTACAATGTATGCCCCCACTTTAAAGAAATTTCTAACATCATACAATGAGCAATTACTTTAAAGTAGACAAACATGGAAAATATAGTATGTCACATGCGAGCCAACTTAAGGCATGTCGTCCACATCACAATCTTGATCTTATATGTACATAAAAGGTGATCAACTAGCCAAAGAGACAATGACAAGTGACATACAAGGAAAAGGCTATCAAGCCCTTGCCCCCACTTAGTGCAGGACAAGGGTGAGCCCAAAATGAATGATGATATGCTGCTCCTTGCAAAAATGGAATGGCATGCAATAGTGAGTATGCTATGATCCTACAACTATTACATGGCAAGGAGAAACAACTAATATTATTTATAATGATGAGTAAACATTGTGTCAATTTGATACATATTTAATGAGACATCTATGAGTTTTGGATGCATCAAAGTTAAATTTGTCTTCAAAGAATATTTTGTGATAGTGTTCACATTGAATAAAGGGTTTTATTTTTAGGGACAATAACCAAGATGAATACCTTTTTTTATAACATCACATCCTTTCCAAAGTTTCTTCATTAGTCTTTCAAGTTAAAGGTTGGCCTTGATTGTATACACTTTGTTGTATATGTGATAAATGTCATTGTAACTCAGTTGGTGTGAAACGTTACCATTATCATGTTTCCTTTTAGCTGGTTCTAAGATGAGCATAGGTTTATTTTGAACTTTTGGTTGTTGTGAGGGTGCATGAATGGTAAGTTGAGGGTTAGGTTTTTTGATAATTAGAGAACTCAAAGGAGCTCTAATGTACGTAACCTCAACACACTTTTCCTTTTTTTCATGATCTCTTAGTGAAGGGGATTCTAATGTCACTTCATCATCTTCATCTAATGAGGGCATATTACTATTATTTGAAAGAAGTTTGTCCAAGTTTTCATTTACTTGTACCATGATACCTTCCCAATTAGGAGAGTTTTTAGGAGAACTACAGCCTAGATTTTCATGGTATTCAATATTTGGTTCTTCTAGAATAACTTCATCACAAGTAAGGGGGTTATCAATGGTTTAATTTTTATGTATTTCAATGATTTCAATTTATTGTTCAATAATACTTTCCTTAGGATTAGTATCGATTGGATTTTGTAACACCATAATATCTTCTTCATCAATAGGAGAGATGTTAGGAGAGGGGGAAATTTGATTATTGTCCATGATCTCATCTAAGTTTTCATTCTCTTGTGCCAAAATAATCACCCTAGTAGGAGATCTTTTAGGTAAGTGTAAAAGGTTCATCACATTCTATGGTTAGATTTTTTAAAGTAGCTTCATCACACATAGGAGAGGCATCAAGAGAAGGATAACTATGAGTTTCATGGTTACCAATGATTGGACTATTTTGTTCAAATAGGTCTTCCCAAATGGTAGGGGCATCAAGAAAGGGAGGAATAAGATTCTCATGAGTCTTAAAAAGGATATCTTCTAACATTAAACTATCTTCTTCATTTCTAGAGAAGATATTAAGAGAAGGAAAGGTTTGATTGTTATGATTATCTACAACTGTATCCCCATGTCTTCTAATTTCCTCTATAATAGGAGAGGTAGGATTGTCATATCTCTCAAATATCAACATATTCTCCACACAAATGTGTTTGTCATGATCATTCACGATTGTATCCTTATTCACTAAAGAATTTTCACAAGTATGGGACGTGTTGGGAAATGAATGGAGACTAGGTAAAGTAGTGGTCATGATCTCAAATTTGCATATGATAGTATCTTTCGAAGGGGGGAACAAACAAGACTTTAATGATTTTCAATGATTGTATCTCCTATCACCGAGATACCTTCATCACTAATAGGAGAGGTATCGTGAGAAGAAAAATTATGATTTTTATAATTGGAAATGCTTGCATCCTCTTGTGTCAAACCTTTAGTGGATGAGCCTAGTGAGAGTAGGTTCTTAAGGGCTTCATCTAACATATCTAAGTCATCACTACTAAAGGTCTTGGATGATATGCTTTTTCTAAATTTAAGCATTTTTTGAATTGTTTCTTTTGATGTTTTCACTTTTTGTTTTCTAATTACTATTGAATGTAATCTAATCTAAGTGAATTAGGAAGTAATGAAGAGAATTAAAAGTGCAAGAATCTAATTCTATCCACAATTTCCATGAATGTAAATTATGCTAATTCTGATGATTTAAATGTAACATAAGCTATGCAAACTTAAAATGCAATGTAAAGACCTAGTATGGAATGCAATTTCAAACAAGGTAATTTACTAATTACACTATGCAATGATCTAAAAATAGAATGTCACAAATACAAATTCGGAATTGAGCAATGCATGAAATCAAACACTTTAAACTAGATCTAGTAAAATGAACGAAATAGAAAGTCAACCCACTAAAATAACCAATGCTAGCAAATAGAAGAACATAAATGTTAATTCAGATCCTAAAAATTGCAATCTGAAATTCGACAAGGACTAAGATGCCAGGGAGGGCATCTTAATCCTCCTGATGAAATTTGAAGGTTTGAGTTCAGTTGAAATAGATAGCAAATCACTCAGATAGGGTATTGCAACATAAAATTAGAGATGGACTAAGATGCCACCAAGGGTGTTTTAGTCCTAGTAATATTTTTTTTATAGAAAATCAGACAATTCTAGGTTGATAATAGTGTTCCCAGGTTGCCTACATAGGGACTTGATATTTGGAAACAAAAAATTGTGCAAATGGATGTAAAGAAAAGTAACTAATAACAAGCAATTGAATGTAAGATTTGAATACATTTAAAAAAAAAAATCAATGCAATAATGATGATGAACAATGAAAATTTTAGTTTTTCAATGAAATGAAATAATGAAATAAAGTAAAGATGCAACCTATATGCACTTTCACTAATACAAATATCAGAAACCCTAAATACATTTTCACTAATGCAAAATACAGGGAACTCTAGATTTACTTTCACTAATGCAAGATGTAATGAAAGAATGAATGTGATCTAGAATTTAAAGGACTCCAAATAAGAAAATGAATTTTCAAAGAAGTCAGGTTCACCAAAATGAACCATAAATAAAATAGGGGGAGGTGTGGATATCCTTCCTATTCTATTTAGGTCATTAAATTATGTCCTAAGAACCCTAATTGGATTGACTATCAACCTCTCAAGGTGATTCAATTCACAACTAGGAGGACTTAGGATGGGGGTTATTTTTAGATTTAAGGGGTTCACCACCAAGAAATGCTTGAAAAAGACAATGTTGGAAAATACAATGTGATATGAAAAATAACTTTAAATGATCTAAATGAAAGATGCAAATAATAAAAATATGCAACACCAAGTTAGGGTATATGTACCTAGGAAGTCTAGAGATGGAATGAGGATTATGGATATTTGAAGAAGTTGTCAAAATATTCCTTAGAGTACTAAGATTCCTAAGATGGTGTATTAGTCTCGCTACTATTTTTTAGAGAAAATAAAGGATCTTCATATGTCGAAACCAGATCTAAAGGAATCTCTAAAAGATATGCTTGGGAGGACTAAGATGCCCAAGGTGGTGTATTAGTCCAGCTCTGAATTTTTGAAAATTCTAAATGTGGTATTGAGATCCTAGGTCTGCACTTGCTTCCTTTTGGATCTCAAGTTCTCAAACTGTTGAATCTAACTTGTAGGTGAGTTTCCGTGAAGATGAAAAATTTGCAATGCAACTTTGACAACTTTTCACTCCAAGTGATCTTCAAGTCTTCAACCTAGATGAAAACTTGTTGATTGTTAGTGAATGGGTATTTTCCTTGGGCAAACCCCTTGTAGGTAATTAAGACAAATGATGAAATGAAGCATTAAATATGAAATATGTAAATGATATCACCTTGGACGATGTCTTGTGAATAAAATATGCAATATACCATGTAGTGGCCATGAAGAATGTAGATCTTGGATCCTTGGATTTGATGTGAACAATAGTTTTAGATAGATCTTCAATGCTACATCCACAATCTTGTTTCAACAACTTGAATGGATGCAATAAACCCTTGACACGATGCTTGAATCTAGATGATGGCTCCAAATGCTTGATGAATTGTTCTTGAATTCTCTTGCGAACTCAAATATTATTTTAGGAATGCTCTCACAACTTTCTTAGATGAAAATGAGTGAAGGAACCTTGTATTTATAATAATTCATGCTTAACATCCCAATATTACACCACAAAAAGCTTACATATGAAATCATTAAATAAAGGAGGTTGAATCTCACTCGAATTTGAGATTGGGTCCCAAAAATAAGCCTAGGAAGACTAAGAATCCATAGGTGGTGTCCTAGTCCCAAGGCTCAATTCTTTGGGCACAGACTCCAAAAAAGGACCTAATTGAGAGGTTTCAAAATCAGGGTTCCAAGACCTATGGAGGAGAAAGATGCCTTAGGTGGTATTTTAGTCTAGTCCACAAATTAGGGACACATAGACATAAACATTAAATGATCATTTATCTTTTCAAGTTTGTTGGGATTTTCCATAAAAATATATAGTTTATAGGGCTTGTGGATGCACAATAGGACCAATTAATCAATAAATGAGCATAAATAAAGCAAGGTGGGCCCAAACAAGCGTGAAAATGCAAGGGTATGCATTTTACTACTTTACACAACCTTTAGGTGATTCAACCCTATTGGGAAGGCTCTATTGTTTTCTTATGATAGAACATGATTGAAATGCACTTTTGGGAGATAAAAATAAAATACTAAATGAACTCAATTATGTGATGCAAAAATTGAAATACACAAATTAAAGGTAGCAAAAATAGAAACAAAAAATTTTAGGAAGATCTGAGAAGGTTAGAATGGTATTGAATTGGCCATAAAAATCAATTCCAAGTGTCCTATAAAGAATAATTCGCCCAAGGGAAAATGGGTCTTTGTATAGGGGTTTTTCTCAGCTTTTGGGTTCCTCTCGTGCAAGATCTAAGATTCTATTTTCCCCAATTTTCACTACCAAAATATTGAGAACTTTACAAAATTACTCCTTTGATTGATTTTCAATCCTTCTTCACTTGTAAATATGCACATACAAAGAGAGAAGATTTTTTATTTATTTTTGGGTGATAGGGGTTTTCCTTGGTCAAATCTCAATTTGGTAATTAAAACTTGATAATAAAAGAATGAAAAAATAAAGGAATTTGATTAATGAACAATGCTATACCACAACTCATAAAACCCTCAATGGCTTTCCTTAGAGGACTAAAGTCTAACACATCACTCTAAGGGTTATATCTTACATGAAATGGCTTGATTGGATGCTTGATTTGACACTTGATTTAATGCTTGAATGCTTCAAACCTACATCACAATGTTAGCTCCAAAAACATGCATGAATGAAAATAATTTTGACATGATGATATGCTCTTGATTGTTGTTGTATATCTATGATAAATGTGTTCTTCCATGCTCTTGACAATAATATTATCTCTTGTGAAAGTTTCCTCTTAATTCTTAATACTGAATTGATAAAATAACTATGTATTTATAGGTTTTTATATAACTTCCTAAAAATTAGATTCCTTAAGCCAACATTTGAAAATTGAATTTGAATCATTAAAATTCTACCAAAACTATATTTTAAATTAGGTCCTGGCACTTAAGGAGTACTCATTTTTCCTTGGCCAAATGGGTCCTCAAGCCTAAATCTAGGATACATAATTTCCAAAATAGTTTAATTAAATATGGTAATTGTTTAATGATGGTTTCCCTTTAAGAAAATGGGAATAATAGGTACTAGTAATGAATATTTAGGAAATGATAAGCTTAATTAAGTATAGTTTTTTAAGGGGATGTACACATGGTGTGAAAATGTAAATGAGTACATTTTCCTACACTACAATGACTATAAATACTATATTAGTGATCATAATCCTCTGAATAATCAGTGTGTTAACACCTCCATATAGTATCTACCATAGTTGAATATAGCCCATTCCATCTTTTGACATATCATAGTTGAGGATATCATCTTAGGTCCTCCCCTCATGGCTAACAATCCTACCCTAGATGGGTAGTCAAAGAATGTGGTATGCATCATCTAATGTCACAGTCATCTCTCTCATCAGTAGAAAAAAGGTAAAGGTGTTTTCATCCCATCGCTCCATTAGTTCCATTATCATCATGGTATTGTTGGATTCAAGGGAACATTGAGAGGGGAGGTGAATTAGTGTTCAACAAATCTTAACTTAATTAATCTGAAACTCAACCATTTTATCATTACATTAAAAGAAAGATGCAAAAATTTAAATAAAAAATTCACAAAACCATGAAACAAATATTTTTGTGTGGAAACCCTATTAGGGGAGAAACCACGATGGAGGTTAATCCCCAATTGGATTACTTAGATATTTTTTTATAAAAGAGAATGCACTTGCATTTAGGTACACTGCCTAGAGCTCACTACTCAAAAGGGAAGGCTCACTACCTTACACAAGTTTAGATTAAAACCATCTGAAGGATGAACTGAGATATTAGAATCTATTCATGCCAGGTTACATTTTTAGTGAAGCTTATAGATTATATTTTGGATCTGCTTTTAGACTATGCAATTCGCTCTACTTTGCTCTATTCTTTTCTGCTCTTCGTATCACATATAGAAAAAATCACATTATTACTCTGCTAAATTTCGCACCATATTTGTATTTCATATATTCGCTATTTTCACACACTTCTCCACCACACAACGCATACAAAATAATAAAACCGATCTCATATATATATCCTCTATCAAGGATTTGATCATTCTTATGTCGGCTTGATAAAACATTTAGTTCTTCTCAAATGTCGATCAGATCGACCACTAATTATTTATGCGCATCCTCCAAAGTTAGTTAAGACAAAGAGAGGACCTAAAAAAACATAATAGAGCATGAAAAAAATTCATTAATTACTTCTTATACATTTGTGATTACTATGTTTTCTAGGTCGACCTTCTAGCATAGATAATCAACAAATTAGTGCATAGTATCTCCTAGATCATGTATCAATATACTTCACGAATAAGCATTAAAAAACACAAAAAATCCTTCCTCAAAGATCCACGACCCAAAATAATAGTCTGTTGAAGTATTCATATCAAATTTTATGCCTATAATCGAATGCCTTGTTCTTCATCCCGTTCTATTAATGTAAACCAAAACTATACTGTAGATCGGATGCATGAATTAGGTTGCCAAGGTTTCCATCAATGAAAACACTTACAAGCCATATTCCAACAATATACCCCTTTGTAATTGATGGCAACACTTAGTGAAAAATGACTAAGTGTCAGAATCATTATAAGTATGATGCCAAATGTTGTTGCACTCTCTCCCCCTAAGATTTATAGATCATTTTTCACTGCTTTCTCTCCCCCTTTAATAGTGATGACAAAGCATAGAAACCATATGCCTAAAAAAAACATGTGTTCAAAAATCTTTAAAACTCCTGATTATATATTGACAATTCTCACCCTTAGACCAAAACTTCAAAAAAATGAAAATAATTGATTGCTACTTTAGAAAATTATCTTATGATTTTTCTTCATTTCTAGAAGAAAATCCTTCCAAGCATCTATTTTTTTCCAAATTATAAAGATTAAACTGTTGTTCTTGGATATTTTGTTGACAATTTTAGTTAAAGATTTCATAATTTATTTGCTTCTTCTAGTTTCTCACCTTTCCTTAATATTTCCACCATCTACTCCAATTTGCATTTGATCAGATCCCTCACCTTCCAAAAAGTATCAAAAAGTGTGTTCTTGGTGAATTGAATTTTGTTGTGTTCAGATTGTAACTCCCAAATCCTTCTCTTAATGGTGCCATCTTGATCCTACAAGATGTCAAAGCTTTTACCAATTTCATTCAACTTTCTTTCAATTTGTTCCAATTTCTCTTTGTAATTACTAACAACATGGGGCCAATGGATGCAATAGTTGTAGATGTTGGTAGCTGAATTTATACACTGTCTCAATTCATTCATTTTCTTCTTTAGTTTGGTAAGTGATATTCTAAAATGCTCCTTCAAGTGAGAGATGACTTCACCTTCTTCTTTTTCTTTGTATCTAGAGTTCATTGATTCTTTACTGAATTCAATCATCTCCTCAAGTAGAATGTTATGCAATATTTCTAATTTGATCTTGCAATGCTCAACATGAGCATTTAATACATTCAAGATCATGTATTGATCATATGATGGTCTAGTAGACCATAACCTAGTGATCTTCTATATACCACCTTCTTCGTGAATAAATTGTTGTATTTTTTCTTTTGTCAGATCATCTTCTTCCTCACTAGCTTTTTCTAGTTCCGATTCATTTTTCTTGGATCCTTAGTTTATTCATCAGATTCTTCATCTAGAATATCCATGATCTCCTTTTCTTTACCTTTTTCCCTCAATTCTGAGGACTTTGTATTCCAGAGGGTTGTATTCAACAACTTCTTTTTCTCTTTTATGTTCTTTATCCATGCCATTGGAAGAGGAACCAACTTCAATTGTTCTTACTAGAGGGGAAATATTGATTGAACCACACTTTCCAAGCACATTCTTAAAGAAATTTTAAAATTATATATCCCAATTATCCAAGCTCCTAGAATATGAGTATATTTGTCTACAAACTGATTCATTTGCATTCCACACCACATTGTCAATCTTTGATAAACAATTCATGAAATACATTAAAAATCATATGATCAAAGTACTGAACCTTAAAGGGTAGCCTATTTATTTTGTCAGTTGTACATTATCCATTAGCTGATCCTTTATCAACCTACACAAGTCAAATTCCTGACCTTCAATTATCATTTTGTGAGAAATATAGGTTGCGCCAGTTGAGGTTGCTCCTTCTCAGTTTCTGAAAAAGACTTTATATGAAATTTCATGCGCAATGTATTTAGTAATGGGGTTCTTGATTCTCATAATTATCAACGCCCTTTGATCTTTGATTATTTCGGTTAGGGTTTCAACTTCCTTGTTTTGGATGGATTTCTTCCTTGGTATATCTTCGATTTTGCATAATCCAATAAAATTCACAATTACCTCCTTTGAAATTATGTAAGGTTTGTTCAAAGTTAAAATATCATCATGTAATATGCTCATGGTGAATTTGAAAAATTTTGTGTCCTCAAAGTATGGAAACTCATTCTAAATATCCAAATATTTGTGTTTGGCTTCACTCAATTCCTTCAATCTGTTGGGTAATAGAAAATTCCTCATAGACCTAATATTTCCACTACTATATTCATACAAAATTATTCTCCTCTTTATTTGTTCCATTTTCCTTTCGCACATAGGTTTAACAACCGCACAACAAATTATATTTAAATTTTGAAGACAACTAAAATACCTAATAGATTTTGAGTTTCGACAGTGAATCAATTTCTCTACTTTAAAATTATTCTAGTGAGTGCTCTCCTTCTCTTCTTCGATGCAAACTAAAAAATTATGATTACAACTTGAATTTTATAGTTCACACATGTGCAATAAATGCATTTTCCCTAAGTTTTCTGGGTGCTCTATTTTCTCATACAACGAGAGAAATTTTTTTATGCAGACCTATAAATTCTCTAAATTTCCTTGTTAAAGTTCTCCAAAACCTTTGCACACCATAAATACACCTTTTTTACTATTCTTCATGTTCTGGTACCATCCACAGACAGGGGAGGAAATATTTTCTTGAAAAACTCCCCCTAGGCCAATGGCCTAAAATCAATTACCGAAAGAATTACTGGAAGCAGGTTCTAGTGCAGAATCATTTGCAGCATCAGAATCATTCTTCCTTACCCGTGTCTTCTTCATATTATCTCTTATCTCATCTGTAGTCACTTTTCCTTTTCCTTTCTCATCTTCGTGTATGTTTCTTCTTCTGTAAACTAGACCTATTTTGTCAACAATTTTGTTTCTATAGAATCTTGCAATGATATCATATCTATTGCAATCGTAACAAAAAGTACTTCCTTTTGCAAACCAATCATTCCATTAATTTATTCTTGATCTACACTGATAAGCAATGTGTACAAATCTCCCACATGTGTAATATTCAACATTCTTTCTATTAACAGAGTAGTCTGACCAAACTTCTTGCATTTGAAACACTGACCAAAAAATGATGAATTTTTTGACATCATATTACTTCTGCACTAAGTAGCCATATGGCCAAATTTATTGCAAGCAAAAGAATATCCATTAAATTTTTGAGCATTAGGTTGTCTTACCAGATACCTTCCTCCTTTGTTCATCAGGATTTCTTGCCTGAAATTCTTCTGCTCGGGTCTGGAACTTTATCCTTTTTCACATCCAATACCTCTCTTATCATTTCCACTCTTTTGTCCTTGAGTCATCTCATCAAGCTTCACTAAAATAATCTTAAAATTTTCTTTATACTCATTTGCAGTAAAAATTTCATTCCTGAGGATAACGATTTGTTTACGAGGTTTTTCTTCATTATTTCTGGATTGTGTTGTGCATATTTGGCACACACGCCCCGCCGTAGGCAGGGACCTTATTTTTTGCTCCCATCTCGTTCTGCATGCCCCTCATTTTGCTGTCCTAGTTGGTCAATGTGTCCTTCAAAGTCTCATTTTTGGCTGACCATATTTTGTCCCTAAAATAAAAAATTGCTAAGTCTTGGGTTTTTTGAGCTTCCCCACCCCCACTTGCTCAATTCACTTTTTTCTACTTTTTTTGACTTTGGGGTAGGTTTCCTGTGGATTTTGGATGTTTTTGTGGTGCCTAAGTGAACTGACAAATTTTCATTAAGTTTGAGGAAGTTGCAAAAGTTTCAAAATGGACTTTGACCCAGATGGTAAAATTGGATCTTATCCTCCCCTAACCTTTCAAATTTCAAATTTTTAGCTGGGAGATACCATCCGGAGTTCCATGCTCTATTAACCATTTTCAAAACAACATTTCCAGAATGACATTTTGAGCTCACATCTCCGGAAGGTCCAAGCACTCCTCCGATTTGAAAAAAGACTTTGACCCAGATGGTAAAATTGGATCTTATCCTCCCTTCACCTTTCAAATTTTAAATTTGTAGCTAGGAGATACCATCCGGAGTTCCATGCACTGTTAGCCATTTTTAAAACAACATTTCTAGAATGGCATTCCGAGCTCATATCTCTGGAACGTCCAAGCGATCCTCAGATTTGAAAATGGACTTCGACCCAGGTGGTAAAATTGGATCTTATCCTCCATGGACCTTTCAAATTCCAAATTTTTACCTAGGAGGTACCATCCAAGTCGCCATGCCCTATTCGTCATTTTCAAAATAACATTCCTAAAATAGCATTTCAGCCTCTCATTTTTGGTTTCAAGAAGCCCTCCATGGGTCCATCGACAAAACCATTGGATCCAATGAGGAATGTTGAAATTCCAGTGGGAAGAAGGTAGCTTTCAGTCAATTTCAACTACAGTAAAAAGAAAATCAGCTAGAAGACAAAACTACTACAGTGACTAGCCACTACAAGACAAAATAGGAAAAAGACAAAGATGCATTTTAAATTGCTGAATATTGTGGGGTAGTTAAAGCCCTAATGTAATTGAATCTGAGCCACACAATGTAAATCAATCCTATCCATTCATTTGGGCTTTGGAAAAAGTATAAATAGGGGTCTTCCCCTCATTTGTAAGGGTTGGAGAGCTGTTGTAAAAACATTCTGCAACAATAGAAAGCAACATTGCATGATTTATGGGTGTTACTTTTGAGTTTTCTCATTATGTGTGCATGGTTCTACCTTCCAAGTTAGTTTTAGTTGTTAGTTTCTTGAATGGAAGTGGTAATGGTGATTGCTATTTCAGTATTTGATGAATGTCCAGCCCATACTTTTGGCACTTGTTGATGATAAGCTGCTATGCAAAGTTAGCCTGGGCTTCTTTATTTGATTGTTGCAACTTAATTCACTTGCATGTTCATGATGTGTGTATGGAAACTGAAAATCTGCAATCCTTAGAAGATTGCATTGGTTTTGTGTAACTGTAGGATCCTCTTAGCCAAGCAAAACCTAGTTTAGGGAGTTTGTCTACTGTAGCAGCCTCCATGATTGCTATTCGTTCATAGTTTTAGATCCAGGAACCTTCTCTCTTCCCTGCCCTTTTGCCTTTTTTTTTAATAAGTAACCTTAGGCAAGGTTCATTGCACATTATAAAGCTAAATCCAATGATAAAATGGAGTTCAAGACTACTATTTGAGCCTGCAGTAAATGCACAACAACTCTCCCATCTTAAAAACTCCATTTGTTGATCCAAATTTCTCACTTTGTAACTCATCTATAAGTCCACCTTGTGATTCTAGAAAATCACATAAATCAACTAAGATATTCCAAGCACTCTCAAGACCTGACATTCGAGAGACCTTGGGATAGTGTTCTACAATTTGATTGTGGAAGATTGTCTTTCAAGAGAGGTGATGCACCTATGCATTACCTGTGTTGAGAAGTGCATAAAAACACCATCAACAAAACTGGCGCTAGAAGGAGGGCTTGATATCTTGAGGCTACAAAGCTAAATTTTGGATGTTGATAAGAGAACTTTCAAAGAAGAAATCTGAGATAGAGAGATATCTTTTAATGTTGAAACATAAAATAAATAAAAATTGAAGGAAAAAAGAAGCTGAGTTGAAATGGAGCAGCATGTGCAAATCAACATTGCTCAGCTACATGCAAATTTAAATAGGAGATTGAAGAGGTCATTGTAGTAGTTTGCATTGGAAAATAGATGTAGAATTCATGGAACCCACAGGTACAATGAACTAGAGTGTCTAACCTTCTTGAGCAGAATTGAAAGAGTCTTGCAAGGAGAGATTCCCTTTTGAGAAATATATTAGCCTTTAGCCCTTGCAGAACCAGAGGAATTATTGATAACCATGGTAGCCAAGGCATTTGAAGAGCTGATCCAAGAGTGTTTGGGCAACAAAGATGGACCAAGATTGGAGGAAGCACTAATTCCAAGTTGGTGCAGATTTCACAATGCACCTCATTCAGAATTTACTTGTCCTTCATGTGCAAGCATCATCACCCAATTCAAAGGAAATTTGAGCAAGTTGGAGCAGCCACATGTCAAGGAGAATGAGTCATCCCATGAGGTAGAAAAGCTATCAGCATGTCGAGGACAAAACCTTCAAGATAAACTAGGAAATCTTCCACAAACTAGTGTTGGGACAACAAACACTGAAGCTAAAAATCAGGAAGGAGAAGCTGATTTTATGGGGACAACAAAAGATTTGGTGAAGGTTCACTAAGAATGGAGTTGGAAAGCCTCTCCTTCACCAGTAAGGGGAATTCCTCCACTTAGGAAGAGGAGCCATTGGCAGTTGAGGATGGATCAATGAAGTTTGCAGCAGTGTATGTTGGGGAAGCCAATGAAGATGCTGAAAATCAGCAAGAGGAAGAAGTTGATTTCCTTAGGACAAAAAAAAATGATGATGAAGGCATAACTAAAATCAGACTGGAAGACTTCTCCTTCATCAATCATAGTGACCAAGCATATGAAAACACATATTTGGAGGAGTGGGAACAATTACAGGTCTTAGCTATTCATTACTAGATTTTCATTCCAAGTGGTGATGAGGACCCAGTAGCGGAAAGATATGACCAAATCGTCTCTAGATTATAAAAGGATTGGTTAGAGATAAAATATTAGGTGGATTTGGAGGTATTTCTTCTACAAAATTGGTGTAGGCTCCATGATTCATCCCACTCATATTTCACATGCAGACTGTGCCAAGAAGTGATGAAGCAAGTCAGAGAACAAGCAAGGCAACCAAGCACACCACTTCCTGAAGTGGCTTCAAGAATGGAACATGAGGACCAAGAGCCCAAGCCAAGTGATAACTTAGCTGAAGGGAGTCCTCAAGAAGATTTTGGGACATCAATAGAAGAAGGATAAAAATACAATCTTGAGCTTTCGAGTGATGAAGTAGATCAAACTGGAATGTTGTCTACCAGTCATCAAGAATTTCTCCCTCTTCAAGAGCATTTGTGCACCATGGACAATAGAATTTATGGTGAGTCTTTGGAGGAAAATAACATAGTAAATTTTGGCCCCCTTGATGAGGTACCATTAATTGATGACTTCTTTCCTTGGGAGCTATATTGCGGAGGTATGCTTATGCCGAGGAAGAGCACATCCCAGAAGATGGTAGCAATGAAGACATACTCCTTGAACCTCCGAACGGTGATGCACTAGAGTTTTTGAATTTGGAGAGAGGTTCCTACTCCATTTACAGCAATAGTGAACAAGGGGAAATGAGTGAACTTCATGATGAGATGCATGAACAAGAAATAGAAGAAGAAAAAGCCGAGGGTGCTAAGATAGCTGCCAACAGAGATGAAGCATCCGGTCGACTACAAGATGCAGCTTGGAGTCCTACCATGATTATTTTTTATCATCCTTCATATTTAGATGGCTGCAATAGGATAGATTCGTACATGTCATCATCCCATGATACTGAGAATCATGAAGATAAGGTTGACACTTGGGAAAGGAGATGGGACAACGTGCTTCCTTTTTGAGACAATAATCAAGTGGATCCAAAGTTTATGAATGATCAACGAGATGAAGTACTTCTTTTTGAAGAACTACCAAGGGGGATTTTTGATCCCATGCAAGACATGGAAGAAGTGTTTTCTGCTTCGTTCTCCCTACCTTATGCAAGCTTAATGTCTGAAGTGTTGCACCATCCACCATGCCCGCATGAGGTTGCTAATGCAAAGACTGACGATGCAGTGCTTTATCTTGATTGTCAAATGCTGCCACCTCTGTATGATGAAATCTAGGTTCTATCCTTCCTTGCTCCTATTAATTTGCATAATTTCACTTATTATTTTGATTATGGGAATGAGAAAAAATGAACATATTTATGGATTAATCATGGGTTTAATGAGCCTCCTCAGTTGTTGATTCTTCGTGATGTTGGGGTAGAATTTGAATTCTACCATATTGAATTTATTCCCTCTCAATATAAGGATAAATTTGCATGTTATAGAACTATAACAATTTCCCATCTGCTTGTGCACGCATTGCAAAATCCAATGGGCATGAGTATCGGCTGGCCTTTCTTGAACATAGTTCTTTGTAAATATATTTGTACATAACTTGTTTTGAGTAGTGTAGGTTTCTTGTAAATACTCCGCTTTCCTGCTTTCCTTAGGTTAGTTTATTTATGTAGGTTGCTTGCTGTAGAGTAGTTTCTTTGTTCTTTTCTTTTGTTGTCCCACTTTGGTTGGTTTTGGTGTTTTATTTTTGTTTTATTTTATTTTCTTTTGTTTTCTCTTGCTTTGCTACTGCTTTGCTCGGGGTCCTTCTACTTTTGGCTAGGCACATCTGTGCACACAACAATCATACTTATCACCTAGGGTTGTTCTATGTATTTCTTTTTCAAACTCTAATCAAGTTTTTAGAGTGGATGGTGAGGATCTTCTATTAGTATCAAGAGATCTAGATGTTTGATTCAAAGTGGATAAGTTGTTGGTTGGTCTAATTCTGAAGTATTCTAGAATCTTATATCTCTCACAAATTTTAAGGATCTGACAGTCACTCTAGGTCCTTTGTGAAGTCTAGTTAAGTGAAAAATCTAAAAAAAATCTCCAGCGCCATTGTGATTCTCAGCCCTGAGCATGAGTTTCATTGCTTATGGGTTGAAATAAAAGAACCGGAAAGAGAAAAGAAACAAATAAAGAACAAAAAATATTGAAAATAAAAAGAAGAGAAATTCAACTTTTCAGGGGTATACGAATAACTCTACCGGGGCTATGGATGCTCGGCCGGTAGTAGAGCAATGTTCGAGAGAATCATAGTGAAAACCTCATTGGGGCTATGGACACCTGACTAGCAGCGAGGTAATGTCCCAGATGCTTTTGGAGTTAGAGTAAACTACGTAGCTTAACTTGATGGAGCTTAGGTTCTTGCAGCAACTAAAGGATGGGACTTAACACAATTGCACACACTTGGATTTTTCAGCATACTGAAGGTTGGGTTAACTAGTGGTTTTGATCCTTTGGTTGAGCATTTGGCTTGTTTTCCCTAGCGTGAAGGTCGAAACCAAAGATTTTGGGTTCGTGATTCCATTTTTTCATCGAAATGCTCTAGAGAATTTCCCCCAGCGAGTCGCCATTTGTTATGCATATTTGGCACACAGGCCTCGCCGTAGGCAGGGACCCTCTTTTTTGCTCCCAATGGGCTGCTTTGCTCCCATCTCGTTCTGCATGCCCCTCATTTTGTTCTCCTAGTTGGTCAACGTTCCCTTCAAAGTCTCATTTTTGGCTGACCATATTTTTCCCCTAAAATAAAAAATTGCTAAGTCTTGGGTTTTTGGGGTTTCGCCCCCCCACTTGCTCGATTCACTTTTTCCTTCTTTTTTTGACTTTGTGGTAGGTTTCCTATAGATTTTGGATGTTTTTGTGATGCCTAAGTGAATTGAAAAGGTTTCATTAAGTTTCAGGAAGTTGTAAAAGTTTCAAAATGGACTTCGACCCAAATGGTAAAATTGGATCTTATCCTCCACTGACCTTTCAAATTTCAAATTTACAACCGGGATATACCATCTGGAGTTCCATGCTCTATTAACCGTTTTCAAAACAATATTTCCAGAATGACATTTCAGGCTCACATCTCTGGAACGTCCAAGCGCTCCTCCGATTTGAAAATGGACTTAGACCTAGATGGTAAAATTGGATCTTATCCTCCCCTGACCTTTAAAATTTCAAATTTGTAGTTGAGAGATACCATCCGGAGTTCCATGCTCTCTCAGCCATTTTCAAAACAACATTTCCTAAATGGAATTCTGGCCTCACGTCTCTAAAACATCCAAGTGCTCCTCCGATTTGAAAATGGACTTCGACCCAGATGGTAAAATTGGATCTTATCCTCCATGGACCTTTCAAATTTAAAATTTTCAGCCATGAGGTACCATCCAGGTCACCATGCCCTGTTCACCATTTTCAAAACAACATTTATTTCATTGGGAAGAAGGTACCTTTCAGTCAATTTCAACTACAGTAAAAGGGAAATCAGCTAGAAGACAAAACTCCTACAGTGATTGGCCACTACAAGACAAAATAGGAAAAAAACAAAGATGTATTTTAAATTGCTGAATATTGTGGGGTAGGTGAAGCCCTAATGTAATTGAATTTGAGCCACACAATGTAAATCAATCCTAACCATTCATTTGGGCTTTGGAAAATTATAAATAGGGGTCTTCCCCTCATTTGTAAGGGTTGGAGAGCTGTTGTAAAAAAATTCTATAGCAATAGAAAGCAACATTGCATGATCTATGGGTGTTACTTTTGAGTTTGCTTATTATGTGTGCATGGTTCTACCTTCCAAGTTAGTTTTAGTTTTTAGTTTCTTGAATGGAAGTTGTAATGGTGATTGCTATTTCAGTATTTGATGAATTTTCAGCCCATACTTTTGGCACTTGTTGATGACAAGCTACTATGCAAAGTTAGGTTGGGCTTCTTTATTTGATTGTTGCAACTTAGTTCACTTGCATGTTCATGTTGTGTGTATGGAAACTAAAAATTTGCAGTCCTTAGAAGATTGCACTAGTTTTGTGTAACTGTAGGATCCTCTTGGTAAGCAAAACCTAGTTTAGGGAGTTTGTCTACTGTAGCAGCCTCCATGATCACTGTTCATTCATAGTTTTAGATCCAAGAACCTTCTCTCTTCCCTACCCTTTTTCCTTTTTTTAATAGGTAACTTTAGGCAAGGTTTATTGCACATTATAAAACTAAATCCAATCATAAAATGGAGTTCAAGGTTGCTGTTTGAACCTATAGAAAATGCACAACAAATCTCCCATCTTAAAAACTCCATTTTTTGATCCAAATTTACCACTTTGTAACTCATCCGTAAGTCCACCCTGTGATTCCAGCAAATCACATAAATCAACTGAGATATTCCAAGCACTGTCAAGACCTGACATCCGAGAGACCTTGGGATAGTGTTCTATAATTTGATTGTGGAAGATTGTCTTTCAAGAGAGGTGATGCACCTATGTATTACCTGTGTTGAGAAATGCATAAAAACACTATCAACAAATTGTTGTAGTTTACTTTCTAGCTAAGTGAATTCTTTATTTATTCTTATGTGTTCATCTGATTTCTCCTTTAAGGACTGAGCTAGATTCTCTTCATTCTTCTTCCTTTCTTCAATCTCTTTAGTCAACTTCATCACCATAGATTCCATGTCATGCTTTAGGGTAGTATTTTCTCTGGAAAGGTTGTCAATTTCTTTAATTATTTCCTTCAAGTTTTGATTTAGATGAGCATCATCCATTTTTTCACCCTCTTGTTGCTTGATCTGATCACAAAGATCCTTCCTTTTCTCCCTAGATTTGACAATCTAATCCTTCAATGACTGAATGAATTTCTTAGCATCTCTAATATTTTCTTTCAATTCCTTTACTTCTTCTTTAGACTAATCAAGGTCATCAAGTGCCACCAAAAGTTGTTACTAAAGAATACCAGAGTCCATTACATTCCAAGATCAACCTCAAGCTACTAAACTTATTTCAAGGAACCAGATGCTCTGATACCAATTTTTGGACTCAAGGGAACACTAAGAGGGGGGGTGAATTAATGTTCAACAAATCTTAACTTAATTAATTTGAAACTCAACCATTTTGTCATTACATTAAAAGAAAGATGCAAGAATTCAAAGAAAACATTCATAAAACCATGAAACAAAGATTTTTGTGTGGAAACCCTGTTAGGAGAAAAACCACGGTGGAGGTTAATCCACAATTTGAGTACTCAAATAAAGTTTTACAAAAGAGAATGCACTTGCATTTAGGAAAACTCCCTAGAGCTCACTGCTCAAAAGGGAAGGCTCACTACATTACAAAAGTTCAGATTAAAACCATCTAAAGGATGAATTGAGATAGTAGAATATATTCATGCAAGGTTACAGTTCTGGCGAATCTCATAGATTAGATTATGGATCTACTTTCTGACTCTGCACTTCGCTTTGCTCTGCTCTGTTCTTTTCTTCTCTTCGCATCACATATAGAAAAATTCACATTATTACTCTACTAAATTTCACACCATATTCATGTTTCATATATTCACTATCTTCACACACTTATCCATGAAATGATGCATACAAAATGATAAAATGGATTTCATATATATATCTGCTATCAAGGATTTGATCATTCTTATGTCAACTTCATAAAACATTCAGTTCTTCACAAATGTCGGCTAGATCCACCACTAATTCTTTATGAGAATCCTCCAAATCCGGCTAAGACAAAGAGAGAACCTAAAAAAACATAATAGAGCATGAAAACATTTGATTAATGGGTATGTGTAGGATCATCATGGAAAAAACAGGGCCTTAACTAATGATAAAATCCAAAAAATCAGATTTAGGCAGCTTAATGTCAAATTTTTAATACGTTATCTATATTATTTCAAAATTATGTAAGAATAGAATCTATAGAAAATTGAATGTAGTTTCTAAAATCGATTTGGTGAAAATTTCAAATTTCAATGCAGTAGTACTTAAATTTCAGGGAAAAAATAAGAAGTAGGTGTCTGTCTAACCACCCTAACCACAATAAAATGATAAGTTTTTTTAAATGATATTTTAGATATAAGTAGAGGACTCATGTACTGTTGTGATGCATATTTTTTTGTATTTTTTTTCCAAGTAAATAATTAATTATGATTTTTTTATTACAACTTAAAAAATATAAAAAATTATATGTCTGACCACCTTAACTTGGTTAAAACTTCATGAAATGCATTTTTTTTTAATCCTATATTATGCAAAGCATAGAATGTGACACATATTTCTGATTCAAAAAATTTGATACCATTTGAAAGCTATAGATTTTTTTCAATTAGCCTATCAATTAGGACTTTAGTTGTAATTCAAATAGAAAATGAATGATAATTATTTATTAAATTCAAATTAAAGCATAATTTATATTGGTGGAAAGTTGAGAATCTCCTCTAAAAACCCTTCCTGTTACATCAATTTTGGGTAAAAAAAAAAGTCATCAGTCACATTAGCCATCCTATCACTTACATATCACTACTTTTTGTCCCATCATGATCCTACACATATGCTAATTACTCCTTATACATCTACAATTACTATATTTGTCAAGTCAGCCTTCTATCACAGATAATCAACAAATTAATGCACCATATCTCCTAGATTGTGTATTAGTGAATATGTATCAATATACTTCATGAATAAGAATCCAAAAACCTTCCTTAGAGATCCATGACCCAAAATAATAGTCTGGTGAAGTATTCAGATCAAATTTTATGCCTATAACTGGATGCCTTGTTCTTCATTCTATTCTACCAGTATAAACCAAAAATGTATTGTAGATCGGATGCATGACTTAGGTTGCCAAGGTTTCTATCAATGAAAACACTTACAATCCATATGCCAAAATGTATCTCTTGGTGGGCAGGGTGTACATCTAGAATAGATTGTCATCACATAGATGATGTTGCTCTAATATAGAGAGTAGTGGGGCATAGCTGTAAACAAGATTATGTAGGCGACCCCCTAGGTGCTCCCACATATGTGGTGGTCGCTATCATCGAAGAAAAAATATTATCTCGTTAGTTATGCATCAATTAATATGTCAAAATAAAGGTAGCAAACTACAAATTTCTAAGAAATAGTTTCCTCGTATAGGATACCACATTGGTCAAGGGTACCTCCTTTTGAAAAAAACATTAAAATGACCTAAAAAGAGCTCCTATCTACAAGGAAAGTGAAAATATAATGTACCTCTTGTGTCAGCATCCATCATGTGATGTGTCCCCTCAAGGCCTTGAGCCTCGATGCCTAATATTCCCATCATTACGACATTTTCACTCTTAAGAATGTTGGGCTTAGCTCTCAAGGTTATCCAATTGAAAATGTCAAAATAAATGGAATTTTTTAAAAATAGTTATAACTTATAAATAAATTTGGCAACATATCACTCATACCATATTGTCTTAAAATCAACATAACTTTAGATTGCAAACTTTGATTTGTGTGTCATCTATTGTATTTGAATCATTGTTCCACCCTCTTTCATGTTGTATACTTGTTGGTACTTGAAGTTATGCTCTCATAACCCTAATAGAATCATTTTCATCAAAACCCTAATTAGTTCAACATGGCCAGATAACTACTCTATTTCCACCTCCATAAAGAAAGCAAAAGCATGGGTGAGCATACATTTACCCTCAAATTTTACTCTCTTTAGATTTTTGTGACTAACGCATTTGTTTGTATGTGTGGGTTGTTTTCTTATGTCTAATGAATTAGTTTTATAGGATGTGGTTCCTAATATTATGTTAAGATACTATATTGAGGGCTTTGATCTCTTTCTTTGATAATTTTTTGCGTCCTCTATAGTATCCTTTTGGGTATCCTTTTATGATATGATTCACTTTCAGTACTTTAGCTTACATATGCATGCAATGTCATATGGATGCTAAAATGGGGGCTAAACATAGTGTCATAAATTGTACTCCATTAAGGTGAAAGCATAATTTCATGCTCTATTTGGAGCTTTCTTTATCAACCTCTCTATTAACACATTTAGGCACTCCCTAGCCTTTACCTTTCCTCTAAACCCAAGATAATGTGTCAGTGCTACCCTAAAATTTATTTTTCAATCATATATCACAAAATTGACACCAACAAGTACTTGTCTTTTGAATATGTTCTAATTAAGCAGAACATAGACTTCTAAATATGGATAAGGTCTCCATATTTTTGACATACAAGGCACCCTTCAACATAATAAAAATTATCATTCTCTATGCTAGGCTGATAATAGTTATTACTGAGGATTTTATTTCCTAAGAACATTCCCCTAGTGTGTCCAGCATATATACCATTGTTTACATCTTATTGTACACATCTAAAAATGGTCACGGTTATTCAAACCTATTAATTAATTAAATAGGAATTATTTAATTAATATTCTAAAGTTATCTACATATAAATAAAATTAAAATTTTATTTATATTGTTCATTTTTCCAATTCTTCTAGTTTAATTAAATAAATAAGTTTATTTGATTATCATTTTATTTCTAAGTTTGAATATTTAAATTCAAAAAATGGAATATTCATCATTCATCTCACATTTAAATATTATATATTTAAATTTATTTTTAACCCCACTTAATTAAATATTGTAAAATATTTAATTACTCATCTTTTTCACTTCTTACACATAATTAAATATTAATTATTTAATTGTGGAAGCTTCTAAATTCATTGTCACATATAATTAAATAAATAAATTTATTTAATTAGCTATTATCCTCAACTTTCAACCAATTTTCATAAATGAAAAGATAAATGCCATGTTTGTCTCCATTTTTGAATGAGGATGGTTTTGTGGGTTAAAAAAATTCTTCCACTTTCCTCTCAACCTTCCACCTTTCTCTCAACTTCTTAATCTCTCATCGTTCATCTTGACAATTTTGAATCTCAATCGTTGATCTCCACCAACTAGATTCTTGTCTCTAAAAAGTCTATAAATACAACCTTCTCGTAAGTAGATTTCATACATAGTTACTATAGTTGCATTTGAATTAGCATATCAGCATTTTAGCAATCTCATATCATAGCATTTCAAGTTCAAGTTCATAGCTTAAATAATTAGCAATGCATATGTATTTTCAATCAATCTCATTCTCCTAAGTTGTCATTTCAACAAGCTATTGCTTACACAACTGAGAGCCAGAAAATTTAATCAAATCCTTGGAGATAGAGGACGATAGGACGAATTTGAAGAAGCTATTGTTATATAGAATTTTTTTAATCTAATGTCTCATCGGTGTGTTAGTTTACATTTTAATTAGTCCACTTATTCTAACAACACATTTTTGGCACTCCCCCCATTTTTAATCTTTTATTGCAGAATCTTCTGATAGGTGATGGATTGGAGTTGCGCTTTAGCACATCCTTGAACTATTTCAGTGCATCCCCAAACTGTTTTAGCGCATTCACGGACTATTTCACCGCATCCATGGACTGTTTTAGCACATTTGTGGACTGTTCTAGTGCATAGACAACCTATTTTCACAGATCCCTATTTGATCATTTAGCGCATTTGTTGACTATTTTGGCGCATAAACGACCTGTTTTAGCACATACAGTGGTTGTAAAAAAATTAAATTTTGATTTTGACGCCATTCGCAGATAGGATTTTTCGATTTGGTTTTAAATTAAAATGAAGCAATCCTAGGATAAACACTTATATATGGAATTTATCAATCCTAGGATAGTCACCACACTTTATTTTATGTTGGTTAAAATGAATCCAATGCTTGTTGTGGAGCAACATCTTCACTTAGTGTAGAAAATTGTCATTTGGATTTAAAACTCAACCACTTATTTACTGTGATTTTTGGGTAATAGGTTTATGCTCTCCCCTTTACTGGGTGATCAGAACACCGGACTTACCTATTTTATTTTATGCAATTTATGCTTTATTACAACCTTTAGAAGGCCTGTGATAGTGGGAAAAAGTACTCACCCTACAGGAATGACCTAAGTGGGAACAACCAAAGTCAGGTTTTCCAACCCACTCTAATCAAAAGTGAATTTTAGGGAAACTCATATTCAATGGAAGTGAGCAAGATAACCATTCCCAGAATCTTTTTTCTAAAGATTGGGAGGTCTCTTGAGGGATTTTATCTATTGCAATGCCGAACGAAAACCTTTACTATGAACCATAGTGTAGAAATCCAACTGTGTCATTATCCAAACATCATTTTAATCATGGTGCAAGGGGAGGGAAAAATCTACCTCCAAGACACTCACCATATAATCGCCATAGATTGTTTGCTCAAGGGATCGAGAAATCTAACCTTGAGTATGCACTTGGAAAAGACAAAAACATGGGTGCCCACTAGGGGGTGACATGGTTGTGTGAGTTGGCATAATTTTAAGCTATGGGTTGTGATTTCTATGATGACCTATTTGACAAACTAAGAGTGAGTCTATTTGAATTGCTTATCTTGTTCAATACCTATGAAAATCTCAAGAACATACACTCTTTGTTTAGATTTTAGGATTAACAAAACAACTCTATGCTACTGTATACCATATTTTTCACATTTAAATTAGATTAAGATCATTCGAAAATATGAAACTGTCAAACATGTTTGTCTCAAAAAATAAATCGATAAGTTTAGCATATTTGTGCTCTATTTTAGCGCATCTGTGCTCTGTTTTAGAAAATCTTTGCTCTATTTCAATGCATCTATGCTCTATTTTAGCACATTCATGCTTTGTTTTAGCACATATGTGCTCCATTTTAGCACATATGTGCTCTGTTTGTAGCGTATTTGTGCTCTATTTTGACACATTTGTGCTCTATTTTAGCACATTTGTGCTCTGTTTTAGCACATTTGTGCTCTATTTTAGTGCATCTATGCTTTTTTTTGGGCACATTTGCGCTCTATTTTGGTGCATTTGTGCTCTGTTTTAGCACATCAGTGCTCTATTTCATTGCATTCATGCTCTGTTTCGATGCATCTATGTTTTGATCCTAGGTAATTTTTTGACATTCTAAAATTGGTCATCTCAGTCTAGTGTTCTGCTATGCTCAGGGTTTGGAAGTCTACAAATTTTGCCAAAAATTTTCTAGAGAAGAAGATTAGAAAGCCAAAGAAATCTCTCAGTTATAAGAATTTATTGAGAAAGAGGAAATTTTTATACCAAAGTCAAAAGGTCTTGCTTGAACATAGGACCTCTATTCATCGATATCACGACTTTGTTAGAGGTTTCATTGACGATTATGCTGTAGAACCTTTATACTCACGAGCCTTCTTTCAAAGAAAAGCCCTTTATCAAAGGCATAATCACAGTCAACGTATTCGTTCCTCTTACATTCCCCAATCAAAAATTATATACTCTACTCTCCCTAATCAATTTCTGCAATAGAGAACTCAAGAACATTAGGAATTTATTACAAATCCTTCTTTTTACAAAGCTATGATCAAACTTCACAAAGTGAAAAATAATCTTTAATTTTGATCTTTGGTTTAATTCCCACAAACAGGATTTTCATCCTTTCAATCAAGGAATCATGAGCTAAAGATTAAAAATATTTTAAAGTCAAAGAATCTTCATTCTATCCTAACTTTCATATCTATCATAATTGCACTATTTCATTCTTTTGATCAAAGTTAGTAGAAATTGGGCAAAGCTTATGCCTATTGTCATGAGATCTTGAAAACACATAGAAAAAGATGAAAGAGAAAGTACAGTAAGCAAAATGGGTGATAATAATGATAGGGAAGAGGACCCCTTTCATATTGCAAATACTAAAGAGATGATAGAAGAAAGGCTTCAAGAAATAGAACAGGATCCCCAATTCCACTCTTATGGAAAGGATTTTAGAATGAAACAAGGAAAGATATTTCATTTCATTAGCTAATCAAGGAGCTAAGTTACCTGCCGATTTTGACAAAGAAGGAATTAAATAAAATCCTAAAGCCCCTCCTAATGATTTGAATGCTCTTACTCAGCAGTTAAAAGCATTACAAATGCAAATGAAAGAAATCCAAGGGGGTACAATAAAGAAGTATGTTTTGGATGATATATGTCCTTATCCATTTGATATGAGTCTTCAAATGATTCCTTTTCCAAAACATTGTGAAATCCCCAAATTTGATCGGTATAATGGGAAAATTGACCCCGTTGAAAATGTGAGGGATTTTTGAAATATGAGCTTAGAATTCGCTCATGAAGATACCTACTTAATGCAATTGTTTCCATGAATTCTGGGTGGACAATCCATGGAGTGGCTTTCAAAGATCACTCCCCCCATCAAAACATTTGAGGAGTTAATAAATAAATTTATATTGCAATACTCCTATAACATCCAACACCAGATAACCATGCTTGATATTTTTAAGGTGAAACAAAAGATAGGGGAATCTTTCACCACTTTTTTACAAAGGTGGAGAAGGGTATTCGCCAGATACTACCATCATGTTCTTGAAATAGAAAAGATGGAGATATTTATCGACAGTCTGAATCAAGAGATGAGTTGTAGACTGAACCTTCACTATCCTCAATCATTCAAAAAATTGATTGAAAACGCGATTACTATTGAAGGTGCCTTGGTCAAGTGTGGAGTTCTGAAAATCAATAAAGAGGGTTCAAATTCGTACAAAAAAAACAACAACAATATTAACAACAATGACAAGTCATGATTTTGGACTCAAAATAAAAATGTTGTGAATGATGTGGTAGTAGATGCTAACAACGTGAATGTGAAGCCTACCATTCTTAATGTATTAGGTATTCAACATACCAATAATGCTAGAAATTATAATATCCAAGGAAATATTTGCAATCAAGGGAATGTGACCAATAATCATGGAAATAATTTTGGCAATAATCAAAATTCAAATGCGCCCAAATCTTCATATTTTTCAAATCGATGGATTTTTAATCCCTTGGGCCAATCTTTGGAATCTATTCTCAAAGAAATTTTGAATCAAAACACTATTACATTGCCACCACAAAGAGATTATGAGCCTCGAGTTAAACTACCATTGTGGAATGACTCACACTTTTGTGATTATCATAGGTGTAAAGTTCATAAGATAAATAATTACCAAGGGTTAAAGAATATTGTTCAGGATTTGATTGATAACCGTACGATCACGGTTGAGGGACATAATGCCAATGATGATCATCAGGCATTCAAGGATCCTCTCCCCAATTATCAAAAGGGGAATCCTCGAGTGATAAGGGAAATAATGTTAATTATGTCCATGACACCATTATCAATCATATTTACATGGATGATCAACAAATCAATGCTATCAGAATCAAAGGAAAGCAAGAATATTGAGAGGTCAATGCTACGACAAGGGGACAAGCCAAAATATTGTAAAAGGAAGCTCATCTAAATAAGAAGTTCCCCCTCCAATTCAATACAATTGGGTTGATCAACTACGAAAAACATCAGCCCAAATTTCTATCTTGGAGCTCTTAAAGTTATGACTTGCGCATAAGGACATTCTGGAAAAGGCACTTGTTGATACAACTCTATCTCCTGATTTGGATATCAATAAATTTCAAGCCATGGTGGGAAAATTGTTCTCATCCACATGTTTATCTTTTACTAAGAAGGATGACTCATCCATGACCCATCCGCATAGCTCATCACTCTACCTAGAGGTTATGGTTCACAAAGCCCAAATTAGATGTGTCCTAATAGATGGGGGAGCCGAATTAAACATTTGTACTTTGAAATTGGTCCTCGCTTTGGGATATTCAAAATAATCTATAGATCCATGAAGGAAGATTACAATTAAGGCATACGATGATGAGGTTGGAGCTTCCAAAGGCCTCATCATGCTACCAATCAGAGTGGGACCTGTTGTGAAGAATACCTTTTGTCAGGTTCTAGATTGTGATCTATCCTACAACATACTCTTGGGTCATCCATGGATCCATGACATGCAAGTTGTTCCATCTACTTATCATCAATGCTTGAAGTTTCCATATGATGGACAAGAAGTAACAATACCTATTGATCACATTAGTAGTCAAACTTGCTCTAGCCTATGAGTAACTCAGGACACACTCATCCCACATAATAGAGAGGCTTTGTCCATCTTTACGTCCAAATACAATGAGAAAGCATGAGAAATGATAAGTAATTTTGGCACCAAGCTAAAATTGAAAGATAATGGAGTGGGAGAATATTCTTTATCTCTCTCTAATCTACCCATATCTCCAAGATGCCATTGTCAACCATCAAAATCCATACAATAGGCTATAGAATCTTTAGCCTTAGCTTCAGTTCCCATCACAAAGTTTAATGGAGTATTTATCAAAGAAAATGAAATGGAAGATAGGGCTATTCTTGATTGGCTCTATAAAGATGAAGAATAATCCACACAACATGTCAAGTTACCCACATAACAATATGGGAAAGGTTATGCGATCATGCAACAAATGGGTTATGAAGGAAATGGTCCTATCGGAAAGAGAAAGGAGGGTATTGTTGAGCCTATCCAACTGAAAACAATGCACCCAAAGGATAAAAATGGGTTAGGACATGGTGAAGATGCAAAGGGAGAATTGGTACAAAGAATGTCTAAGGAGGAGTTAGCTGAAACAATTCTAAGAATTCAAGCAAATAATTCTCAGACTGACTCCAATGAATATGAATGGGATGACATCTCTGATGATACATTCTTGATAGAGAAAAGGGTGGATGTCATACAAAAATTCACACCCGCATTCTTACAAGGGGAAAGCTAAAGGCCTCCGCTTGATTATGTCCGACAAAATGATAATGACTCAAGTGAAACTAATTTGATTCAAAGTGAAAAAAATCATCTACAAAAGGATACCATCCTAGACCTCTCCCATAAAGACGTTAGTAATAGCATCATGACCCTAATGGCCAGTGACCTTTCCTAATGATCCATTTCCTTTGGTTTATCTTGAACTCATTGATTGGGAACAAATCGCACCCATTAATATTCCAGATTTTCCCAATGATGAAACCATCATAAATTTCCTTTGTTCATCCCAACGAGAAACTAGTTCCACCAAGGAATCACAAGATCAAAATATTCGACAAGAAAGTGTGTTAGATCCAGATCTCATCATGCATCGTCTATCTATTATGGTGGGGGAAAAACTTGTGAAGTAGAAACTCAGAATAATGAATCCACATGTTGCATTATTGGTTAAAGAAGAGTTAACAAAGCTTTTATATGTTGGATTCATTCGGTCTATCGACTATGTAGAATGGATCTCCACTATTGTACCTATTTCAAAGCCAGACAAAAGAATCATAATTTGTACAAATTTCAGGGATTTGAACAAGGCATGTCCTAAGGATGATTTCCCTCTGCTAAACATAGATATGGTTGCTGATTTGACTACTGGACATGCAATATATTCATTAATGGATGGATTTTTAGGATACAACTAGATAAATATTGCATTAGAGGATCAAGATAAAACAATGATCACATGCCCTGGGGTACCTATTGCTGGAACATAATGCCATTTGGGTTGAAGAATGCAAGAGCTACATACCAATGTGCAATGATAATGATTTTTCATGATATGATGCATACATTCATGGAGGATTATGTTGATGATGTCCTTGCCAAATCTAACACTAGGGAAGGACACATTGCTATCTTATCTAAAATTTTCAAAAGAATGGAACAATTCAAAGTGAGACTTAATCCAAAGAAATGTGTCTTTGGAGTAAAATATGGAAAGCTGTTGGGTTATATTATATCAAAAAAGGGATTTGAGGTGGATCCAGCTAAGGTACAAGAAATTCTTGATATGCCACCACCAAGGAACATTAGTCAACTCTGCTCTTTGTAGGGATGGTTACAATTCATTCGAAGATTCATTGCCCAACTAGTGGATACAAGTTTACCATTTAATCATCTCTTACACAAGAATGTTCCATTTAAATATGAAGAAAAATGTGAAGCAGAGTTTGATCAAATAAAGAATTATCTAATGAATCCACCAGTATTGATTCCATTAGTGCAAGATGCACCACTCATATTGTATATTTCTACAATGGAAGTATAGTTAGGAGCATTATTGGCACAAGAAGACAAATCAGGAAAGGAGTGGGTAATCTATTACATTAGTCGAACTTTGACAAGTCATGAGCTAAATTACACCTTCATTGAAAAATCTTTCTTAGCAGTAGTGTTCACTTCTCAAAAATTATGACACTATATGCTAGCACATACAATAAATCTTGTGGCTAAGATCGATCCACTCAAATATCTTCTAAGTAAGGCAAATTTAACTAACAAGTTGGCTAAATGGGCCATTATTCTGAGTGAATTTGACATTCATTATGTTGATCGGAAATATTTAAAGGGATAGGTGATCACAAATCATTTATCAGAAGCACCAATGCCAACAGAACACCCAATAGACATTGATTTTCCTAATGCTGATGTATTCACAACAACTATTACACAATCATGGGCACTCCAATTTGATGGTTCCTACACTCAACATGGTTCAGGAGAAGGGATTATTTTCATTACACCTCAAGGACATACAATTCCAAAATCTTATCGGCTAATGTTCCTTTGTACAACATAGCTGAGTATGAGGCACTATTAGTTGGCATGAGAATTGTAGTGATTGGAAAATCACAAAAATTCACGTGTTTGGTGATTCACAACTTGTTATAAGTCAAATCAATGATGAATATCACACTAAGGATGACAAGATGATACCTTTCAAAAAAAATGGTGGACGATTTCAAGAAATACTTTGTTTATATCAATTTCATACAAATTCCACATATTGATAATAAAGCAGTGGATGCTATGGCTACAATCGCATCTCTACTCCAGTTGTCAAAGAACCAAACAAGGCATGATTTCCTGGTGGAAAAATTGTTTTCTCCCACCTGTGACAATCCAAAAACTCAAATAATTTTCCACTTAACTAGTTCTAATTCTCCCTTATATGGCCAAATTTATGCTTGCCTAAAGGATACTATCTTACCTTTAGATTTGTCTAGAAATCAAAAAAGAAATTTCATTCCTCAATCCTCTCATTACACCTTGATTGCAGACATCTTATACTAGCATGGTTTGGATGGTACCCTCCTTAGATGTCTTGAACGCAATGAATCAGAAAATGCCTTACAAGAGGTACATGGTGGCATTTGTGGAACAGACTCAAGTGGACTAACTTTAGAAAAGAGACTTGTTAGACTGGGTTACTACAAGCCGACCATGTAGAAGGAATCATTCATCCTTTTGAAGAAATGTGTGAAATTTCAGATTCATGGGAATCTCATTCATGCTCTTGCTCAGGAATAACAACCCTTCACCATAACATGGCCTTTCACTCAGTGGGGACTGGACCTCGTTGGCAAGATATGCCTGCCATCTTCAAATGGACACAAATTCATCATCACAACCACTAAGTGGATTAAATTTTTTCCCCTAACAACTATGACTGGCAAAAATATCTCTTCATTCATTTTGAACTATATCATCTCTCGATATGGTATTCCCATTTCCATTATCACAGACAATGGAAGTCCCTTTAAAAATCAGGATGTTGATGAATTATGTGAAAGATTTCGCATCCAACACAAGTTCTCTACACCTTATTATCCATAAGGGAATGGTCAAGATGAAGCTTCAAATAAAATAATTCTGAAGATTTTGAAGAAAATAGTGAATGAGGTAGGTCGTGATTGGCATGTCCAATTAAATCCAACATTATGGGCATACAAAACAAGTATTCACACACCAACAGGTGCTACTCCCTATGCTTTGGTCTATGGAGAAGAAGCTATTCTACCACTAGAATTTGAGATTCCTTCACTTCAAGTATCACTAAAGGGGTTGATCAATGATGAAGACTACAAAGTATCAAGATTTCAAGAGCTGGAATTGCTTGACGAATGATGTCAAACTGTAGTCAATCATTTTAAGGGATGTCAACAAATTATGTCTCGCAACTACAATCATAGAGTCAAATCTCAAACTTTTCAAGTGGGTGACTTGGTTCTAAACGAAAACCCTCATAATCAACAGAATCGGGAAAAGAAAGGCAAGTTCGAACCTAATTGGTTGGGCTCGTTTGTTATAATTGTGGCATATGGATCGGGGGCATATCAGTTGTCAACATTAGAAGGGGACCTGTTTGAAGATCTAAACAACAAAATTCATTTGAAGAAGTTTTATGCCTGAAAAATAGAAAAAACAATATAAAAGGTCATGAAATAATACAGAAAAATAAATCAAAAAAGAATAAAAAATACAAAAAAATCAAAAAGAGAACAAAAAAACCATTGCCTTGATGAAAACCTAGAAAATAGGCATCTTGGTAACAACAAAAAAAATCATAAAATCAGGAAAAGGTGCAATAAAAACAAATGATGAAAACTTGGCAAATAGGCATTATTTGTGATTTTGTTTGGCTCTCTCATCTATTATGATACATTCTACATATCCATCTTTCATCAACATCACATACATGCCTAGCCATCACATTCACATTATGTGTCATAGCATCTCCTTGAAATGACAAGGATCTCATCATGGCTTGATGATTAGGGTTATCCTTAGCAGTAGTTGTGTCTAACAAGAGTCAAAGTACAAATTCACTAAGGGGGTAGTCCACTTCTTTGAGCTTTCAAGTAGGTAGTTAATAGCATGTATTAGGAGTCGGAATATCAAGAAACAACAAACTTGTCCAATTGAACTGAGTCTACATGACCGCTTTGATAGATAACTTAAACAAATTGGATGATCTTAATCAGAATAAAATGAATGAAAAACTAAAAGAATAAGTTGATTTGTTGTTTTGACATTTGATGATATCATATTTCTGGAGTGGTTCAATGATGTACTTGTTGTGCAGTTTTTCATACACACGCCCCACTGAAGGTGGGGACCCTCTTTTTTTCACTTTTTGGTGTTCTGGCCCTTCTCTTTTGGGTTTTTTTGTTTGCTTGGGTTTGGGCTTTAACTTCCATTTTTCCAATTGAAGTGAAAATCTTTTGAACTATGTTGAAAATATAAAGTTTTGGCTTTATCTTGGATTTTTCACCGTTTTCGGGAAAATCTACTTGGGCCAGATTCTCCTAGTTTCTTCCTAATGTCCGAAATGATCTTTTGCACTGCTTTCAGGAAAGTCCACACATCTCGGATTTCCCCAAAATTTGTGGCAGTGTCAAATCCCCGAAAGTTCGTGGTGGTGTCGAATCCCCAAAAGTCTTTTGTGCATGGCTGTCTTGTCGAGTGCATTATTGGCATTTGTGCGGAGGTCTGTTGGCTTTAATATCTTGATTCTTTGAGGAGTAATTGATCATTTGA
Organism: Sequoiadendron giganteum; assembly: GCA_007115665.2. Classification (NCBI taxonomy): domain Eukaryota; kingdom Viridiplantae; phylum Streptophyta; class Pinopsida; order Cupressales; family Cupressaceae; genus Sequoiadendron; species Sequoiadendron giganteum. The sequence continues at coordinate 118,657,654 of CM021102.1, forward strand.
GTTAGTGCATTTTCTATCATTTGAGCTTGTGTGTCGAGGTTCTTGGTGTTTGCTGGATATCTGGATTTTTGAGGCCATTTGGATTGTGCGTTTGCATTTCCTGTGCGTGGGCTGTATTCGGTTTGCATTGAGTGGTTATATCTTGACTTCACCAGTTTCAACCTTTGTGTTTCCATGGTATGTAGTTATGCCCTTCTCCTTGTTGATTTCAATTGCTTTTCTTCGTTTGCTTGGGGAGCCCTTGGTAGGTTTCCTAGTTTTTCTAGATGCGCGTCATTGTTGGATGTTTTGGGGTTTTCATTTGGTGCACCGGTCCATTTTTATTTGATCTGGCGTGTGCGTCTTAGTCTGGTGCTATTTTTTATTTTGGGCATGGGCTTTCTGTGGTTTCATATTCTCCATTTTGGTATATGAGCGAGTCGTTTGTGCTTTCATGGCGGACATTTGGATTTTTGACCTAGGGCATGGCCAATCCTCTTCAAATTTCTATGAAGAGTGCTTTAGTTAACGTTTTATTTCTCAGGGTCTTAGGTTGAGTTGGTTTCAGAGTCCCGGCACCGATCCGGAGTGATTTGAATTGATTTGGTAAAAGTACCGAGGATGTAGACAGATTCGGGTTTTCGAGGTGGTCACAGAATTCTGCTTCCCCCGAATTTCCCCGAATTTTCTATTTCCTCCTCTTTCTTCACTTTCTGTCGGATTTCATTTGGTTTTGCCAAAATCCGTTCCATCCGGATTTTCCCAAGGTCTGCGGTCAGGTCGTTTTACCGATTTTTGAGCTTTGATATTGTTATATCTGGATTTTGCCAAAATTCGTTCCATCTGGATTTTCTCAAATAGTCTATGTCCCTTCATTTTCCCTGAGTTAGTTATAACTATTGTTAATTTCTCCAAAATTCATCTTCGGTGGATTCTTCTAGGTGTTTTGGGGAGATGATGAATTTGATGATTATAGATGGTGGGTTTCTTGGTAATATATTTGATTGATTTAAGGAGCTTATGCTAAGTATTCTCAATTCTTTTTCTTGATTAAATTGATGATTTAATTGATGTTATGGGGTTTTGTATGTTTGGTTCATTCGAATCTGCCTAATTTGGATTTTCCTAAAAATTCTTCCCAGTTCAGAATCTACAAGGGGAGCTAAATCCTGAATTTTGAGATAATGATCTTTTGCACTTGTTGCTTCTTATGGATCTAATGGTGGTTACTTTTATGTGTTTACAAGCAGGATCAGGACAAAATGTTACTGGTTGAGGCAAGGGAAAGGCAATCGATCCTGGTGTGGAGGCTTCTGCCATCTCCGATGCAGAAAAGGTTAAGTTAGATATAAAGAGCAGAATTCCTGAGAGCAAGTTGACCTCAATTTGGTCAGGGATCACATATACTAATGTAGGCATGTGAGGCTACAAAGAATTCAAGGTTGAGATGTCAGTACCTAACCCTCCTCTGTTGGCAAAAGGGATGGTACAATCTAGATTGGCTCATGTGGCAGGTTTCCCTCCTATAGGACAGTGTTATGAATTGGTATTGGAGTGTGCCAGAAATTGTGATAAAGGGACACAAAGGATAGTGGGTCCCCAAGGAAGAATTCTTGCTGGTTTCAGTCCTGTGTATATTGCTGCAACCTTCGACATGCTTGACAGGTCCCATGTGGTAGGATTTGACATGAACAATGCTAGAAAATATTATGAGGAGAACATAGTCAAATCACAGCAGGTGATTAACTCCTGGTTAGAGAAGCCAAAATCACATTTTTCCAAGTTGCCTAAGCAACTTTCCAGGCTCAAATTTAAGAGAGAATATTATAATGCTATCACTCTTCTTAGCAGATTGGTGGGATTGAAGAGTGTAGGTGTATTTGAGACGTGGATGTTTAATGTGATTGCAAGGATGGAACAAGGGATAGACTATCATTGGGCAAGAGTTATTAGCGATATGATCCACCATCAGTTGTGCAATGTCTTGCAGACCAAGACTTTTACTATGACCTCCTACCTAGTGTATTCATTGGCTAGACTTCATCCATACAAGGGATTGAGCACTAGAGGTATTTTTAGGTAGGATGCTATCTATGAGGCATATTCACAGTTACATTTGATTAGTGGAAGTTACTGAAGGTCGAATGATGCCTTTACAATGTATATTACCAGACTGCTCCAGGGTGTAGAACATGTAAGAAACTTGGATAAGGCAAAAGAATTGATAAGGAGGTATGGAGCTTGGTTTATCTAGTTCCCAACCTTCTCATATATTAGAATTGATGGTTTTCAGAGGGCTCCTTACAGACTCCCTAGATGTCCCATTGATCATGTTGTATTGTTGGAAGTCACTAGGCAAATCAGTGACTTTGAAAATGTTGTGAAGACAGAGATGTACAAGACAGGTTTTGGGAATGATTTCCCTTTGAAGATAGGAATGGGTGAAGTTTGTGCCTCCATTCAGCTTGCTCATGCTTCAGAGGAAGATATGGGTACTCTTGGGCTCTCTTTTAATTCTAAGAGAGCAAGGTTTGATGTTACTGGCGAGGCTCAAAAGAAGGCCAATAGGGATTATAGCCATAAGCCTCATATTGAGGATTATTGGATCAACCTTACTGATGAGTTTGAAGTGAGAAAGAAGAGGTTTTCCAGATTGCCAGTGGATTTGATAAGATTACATAATGTAAAGGCCATCCCGGACCAAGTGGAAGAGGATGGAAATGTGATCCAAGGTCATGTGTATGAGGCAATGAGAGACAAACTAGTGGGAGAAGTTGACTGGTTAGAGGAGTAAAAGACTGATTTAGATCAGGTTATGGCCCCAGTGATTAAATACACTAAAATGTGGTTGAATCACAAGATGCTAGAGTTGGAAAGTGAAGGTGTTCCATGCACCTATGAGCTGATGGGAGACTTAGAGTCTCATTTTGCTTCTAAGGCTTCACTTGAACCAGATCAAAAGGGTAAGGAGAAAGTGGACTCTCCCTTCAGAATTCAGGTAAGAGAGGTGGTCAAACAAAGGAGGCCTATTGCCAAGAAGAGGAAGCATGCCACTAGGAAGGAAGTTGAGAAAATCCAGGAGGAAGAAGAAGTTGAAAGTGTCCATGCACTAATGAAGAAGAAAAGAGTCACAAGGACATCTCAGAAAGTGGAGGAAGTTCCTAGGGCTAACAGGGAAATTGAGTCACTAGTGTTAGAGGTGGAGAGCTCAAGGGAGAAGACACAAGTCTATATGAGAAGATCAGGGACTCCCTCCCCAAGGGATACTATAGCCAAGGAGGGTGTTTCAATAAGTATCCCTACTGCTGAACAGGTTGGTCCTTCTATTCCTCAAGATGCTGGTAGTGTAAGGGGAGAACCAAAACAAGATGAAGGTCTCGAGAATTTGGGCGAGGAAGAGTTCCAAGAAGGAGACCTCTTTAATGCAGAGGCATAAATTGATAAAGTAGTTCAATCTCCCTTGGTGGCACATGCAGACTCTCCTACAAAAGAACAAATGGATAAGTCTCCTCAATAGGAGGAGGAAATACTAGCTAGGGCCCCTTCACCACTGGAGGTTGTTGTAGAAGAACAAGTATGACAGGAAGAGAACCCAAAATGGATGTTCCTAAAAATCCAAGTGTTGAAAGAGATGTAACTATTGATCAGTAGGAGAAATAATAAGATAAACAAGACACAGCGCCTACTGGGTCTATTGTTCCAGATTAGCGCTAGAAGGAGGGCCTTGAACAAGCAAGTTGGAGTGTTTCTTAAACGCCATCTCTCCTAAGAGACTTAGAAGAAGAACTAGATCCACTCTAGGAGAGGAAGAATTTTAAGAATTACAAGCCCCTACTAGGTCAAGAAGGACCAGAAGAGGGGAAGAATCATCATCAGGTCATCCACTTCCATCATCTCCATCATCTTCATCTGACTCTGAGGGGATTCCCATTCCACAACCACAACCAATCATAAATCAGCCATTACCACCCCCACTCCCACCAATGGCTTTTCTTGCTACTAATCCATCCCCATTGATCTTCAATAATTACAATGTTATGCCCAAAAATCCTGAGCACTTCTGCTCTAAGTTTCATACTCATGATCCTAACAGAACTACAAAAGAGCATATTAGAATTTTCCAGACTTGTCTAAGAGATAGAGTGATTAACCATGAGGATGTTGCATGTAGACTACTCCCTTATTCTCTAGGAGAAGAAGCCTTTTATTGGTATAATGACTTACCTGCTACTTCCGTCCATAATTGGATTGAGTTGGAAGCTACATTCCTACAAAAGTTCAAGATTCCCATCAGTGCTAATGATTTGTACTTACATTTTACTGGGGTAAAAAGAGATATTAATGATCCCATAGGATCATTCAATGAAAGGTTCCATCAAGCATATACCAAACTCTAGGCACCTTATGCTGGAATTGAAAATACTACTTTGGAGATATATCTTGAGGCTTTGGATAGCCTTACAACCACCTTCCTGAAACAAAGAGCCAATCCTCCAAATACTCTTCTCACTGCATATCCAGAGGTAGTGAAAGTTAGCATAGACTTAAGGCAACATTTATTAGGACCTTTGCCATCTTTGGGACTTGTTGCCCACCCTGGACAAATCCAAGCCCTTAATCAGGCCTTGACTAGTCATGCTCCAATAATGAATCCTGTACTATCACTACCTTTAGTTTCTCATCTAGGTCCACCTCTAAATCAAGCTCAACCTAAAACTTCATATCCTCAACAGAGAGTTAATCAACCCTTATAGCAGCAACAAGCTGGGTTCCCTTCATTTTTGCTGAATTCAGAAGTCTTGAATCAGGCTGGTGGTTCTAGGAATATACTTGGATATCCTTTGGGAGGTAATCTAACACCACCTAATAATCTAGATAAGGAGAGGTTGGATGAATTGTCTGAATAGGTGAAAAGGTTGAATACAAAAGTAACTTATTTAAGAAATCAGAATAACCAGCTTTAGGTTGGTCAGAAGAATATACAATCTAGCTATGGCAGGGAAAATAGAAATTTTGAAAGAGGTCAATACTTTGGTAGGAATCAAAATTATGATAGAGGACAGGGTTCTGGTCAGAATTTTAATAGAAGACAAGGCTCTGGTCAAAATTTTGATAGAAACCAACAAAGTGGACAAGGATTTTACAGGGGGCAACAACCTAGGCAGAATAGATCTTGGAATACTGGGCCTAATAATGGAGGGATCCCTACTCCTCTGGATCAACCTGTTACTCAAGAGAAACCTCCAAATGGTGTATACTTAGTGGAAGCAGCTTTATCAGGATGGTGCAGACTCCATAAAACAAGTCAACACTCTGAGTTAGACTGTGCTGAATTTCAGACTGCAACTTCTATCTTTCAGTATGAAGTGGAAAACAATTCTAATGGGTAGGAAATCGTACCTTCAAACCCTTATGATTCTCCAGTATTGGTACTTAATCATGTTGCATTCCCAAAAGATGAGGAAAATGAACCAAAGGAAGTGTCTAATACACAGGAGGAGGCAAAGCAGGTGTTGAATGAAGATGAAATCTCCCAATTGTTTAATGAAGAAAATGAGAATGATAATGGCCTTTTAGATGAGGAAGAAGTTGGTGTTGAAGAAGTTCAGATGTTTCAATAGCTAGCAAAGAAGTATGATTCAAGAAATAGGCCTAGCAAGGGTCCACAGGCTAGAGGTCCTTTCACCACTTCTATTCCCCCCAACAATTTCAGTACTCCACCTGATCTGCAAGCTAGTAACAATCCATCTTCTCCTCAGGTGCCAACACAATACCTATCAAAAGGGAACAATGCGGAAGTTTCTAAGGAAAAGTAAGCCAGTGGCTACAAGGAATTCCAAGTTGACCTGAATGTAGAGCAATTGGGTGAATATGTGACTAAGGAATTCAAAAAAGTAAAGGTAAGTCTTTCTACTTTCGAATTGTTAAGAGTTCATGCTATTAGAAATGCAGTTTTGGGATTGTTTGGTTCAAATACAACATCACAAAGTGTAGCCGCGAATGAGGCTACTACCAGGTCTTCCAATTCTAAAACACCCAGAAGTTAGGTCCCATCTGTGGACAAGAAAGGAGATAACGACAAAGGTTAGGTTGCACAAGCTGATACTCATTTGAACTTATTTCAAGGTAAGATGGAAACTCCCCCTTTCCTAATTTATGTTCGTATTTTCAAAAAGAACTTGCATAATTGTCTTCTAGATTCAGGAGCCTTTACAAATGTTATGACTTTTTCTATTTGCAAAGCATTGGGTATCACTCTTATAGCTTCTCAAAATAAGGTTACTCAGCTGGATAAAACAGAGGTGACTGTGGTTGGAGAATTGAACATGATCCCTACGCAGCTTGCATCAGATTCTAGGGTGCAGCAGGTGATCAATATCCAAGTTGCTGGCATCCCTAATACTTATGTGTTGATCTTAGGTAGGGATTTCACTAAAGCTTTAAATGGATACACATCAATAGATCACTCCCACATGTGGATACCAACCTCTTGCTGCAAAAGACTACAACTATCATGGGATTCACTGAAGATAGATTAGTGCAGTGCAAGATTCTTCCTTTTTCAAGAGTTTCCAAACCTTGGGAGTGGTATGAGATCCTGCAAATGAGATAGAGGACCTTGAAAAAGATCTATAAGTAGGTGAAGCAAATTGAGGATGCTTTGACTGATGTTCATGAGAGGTGCATTTCATTCTTTAAGGTCATGACTTGAAGGAAGAAGTTTGCTCCAAAGCATCTCAATTTGGAACAACTTAGAGAATGGTGGAGAGATGTGTATTCGAAGTCCAGTGTTGCTCATAGTAAGGTCCCATTGTGATTACCAGTATTTTCACATTTATCACTGAGTTGTTTTACTACATTGTCAAGATTTGACATTAGAGACCTTGGGGTTATCTCTTTTCCCATAGAGATTTACCTTTCAAGAGAGATAGGATATCATATTCTGTCTGAGTTGTTGTTGTGCAGAAAACACCATCAACAGTACTGAGCTAGAATCACAAGGAAGGAGTATGATTCTTTTCTTTGCTTGATGTTTGTAAGCTAATCACTAGTATTGTGCAAATTGGTCAGGGGATGTGCTTTATGATGTATCATTGATGACATTTCAGAATTTGGATGGGAAAATGGTTAACTTTTTTTTGTTTATGCAAACAATACTCAGGTCATCTTGGTTCAATTATACCTCGATGCTTGTATTAATTTTCTACATTAAACATCATGAAAGCAGTATTTAGGTCATCATTGGTGCTAGCATACCCTTTTATGCTTGTACTAACTTTCAACATATCAAAAAGGCTCAATGAGGAAAATTAAGCATAGCATGGAATGACAATAGGAGAATGATTCATTACTACATTATAGGACTGCATAATTCATTTAGGTTTGCATTTTGGAGGCTGTCTAAGGTAGATTTTTAAAGGTTGGAACAATTTTCATATATCTTTTTAAAACAACAATTGAGTACATTTGGAAATTTGTAGCATCTCATTGCATTTTCATTCATTACATATCATTTCATCATGACTATTCATTTTAGTTATCATTATCATTCATTGCATTATTTTTACATCATATCATTTCATTATCATTATTCGATCTCATTTAGTTTATCATGATCATTATCCATCTTTAAATATTTTATCATTTAAATCATATTATGCATTGATCATTCATCCCATATCATTTCATAACATTTAAATTTGAATCCATTTCACATCATCTTACATAAATCTACATCAATACAAAGATTGCATCAATTTCATCCATTTTCATATCATCATTTAGGTTATCATATCATTAGGTATTATTACATTATTTCATTTTAGTTATCATTCATTCATCATTATCATCATTTTTCATTCATCATATCATCATTATTCATCTCATTTATATCTCATCATATTATCTCATTCAAATCATAAATTTTCATTTAGGTCTCATTCATATTCATTATTCATTTTATTTACATCATATCATCTCATTAAAATCATTCATTATTGCATCATTGCATCTTTACATTTTCCATACATCATAAAAGTAAATCATTTAGATTGAATCATAAAATAAACATGCATCGATAATCATTCCATCATATTACATCATCATATCATCATTTGCATCATAAACATCATAAACATCATAAGAATATAGAAATAAAATGCATAAACCATCCATAACACATGCATGATTGAATCACCAAAGCATATCATAAATCTCATCAAAACAAATGTTCGGAGGTACAAGGATATAAAATGTTTCAACAAGATATATCAAATACAATGAATAAATGTGTCAAAAACACTCATCACTAAGGGGCATCTGGTCATGGCACATGGATGCTACTGTCCCCTGAGGCCATAGGTCTCACTGGATCTCTGCTCCTAGAAGCTTTGAGCTCTTTTCTGACTGGCTGACCCACACTCCTAGTATCATTCCTAGTGTGACTGTGTGAATGAGTCTGAGACTGAATACCTAACTGTGTAAAGGCAATCCTCCTCTCAGGTGGGACTGCCTCGAAATATCTCATCCTATAATACTCAGCCTCCCGAGCGGTCTCCAACCCCTCTGCTACAACCTCTCCAATAGAGGTTCTCTCAACTGATCTCAAGAGTATCTCGGCTACCCCCTCAGCCAGTATGCATCTCTCCCGGAAGCTATCTCGCTCTACCATAAGATGAGCTATCTGTGGGTCAGGAGGTGGTGGTTGAGCAACCTGTGCCTATAGTTGGCTGATCATAACTTGTGCCTGTGCCAACTGACTCTGAAGATTTTGAACCTCTACCTGCAAGGAATCCATTTGTCCCTATGTAGGAGCTCTGATAGTAATCTATGGAGCCAAAGTACTCGACTAATCCACTACTCTTAATGTATGTGGCCTCATACTGAAGGGTATATCAAAGAAAAACCTCTGGCCTCCACTCCCACCACCTCCATCATCCCCATCATCACCACTGTCCTCTAAGCCATATAACTCCTCCTTTATCTCCTCATCCTCCTCATCCACATCCATGGATACTCCACCTATATCCTTGGCCTACCCAGTCTATGCCCCTGCCTCTAATTCAACCTGTGCCTAACCTTGTGGCTACCCTGCTGTTGCCTATTCCTATGGCTACCATCATGCCTGTTGTATCGCTGGTCCTCCCAATAATGGAGAAAGCTCCTCTGGACTAGTAAATCTAAGAAAGGGATGAGTATAAAAGTATGTGGGGTACTCATCAGTCATCCCTGCATCTGTAACCTCTAAATGTATATCACAATAATTTGGCTGCATCTCTAGGTACTCTGCTCTGGCAGCCTCGATCGTCACAAATGACCCCACTCTAGCACATCCTCTCAACGCTTGCTATAGTGTGTCACACCCTGTGGCATCATCTGTACTAATTTGTATTGTCTTAGGACCCTCATCGCCAGGAACTGCTCAATGATAAAGGGGGTACGCCCAATCAAGTATCTGGATCTCGTGCAATAAGGTAGCTCTATATCATCCACTTCCCAAGGATCACAACCTAAATAAGATATCCAAATGACTGTATCCAAATAATCTAGCACATGTCACCAATACTCCAACTTTCCCAGCATCGGATGGACAAGGGGACCTGTGTATGCATAAACGTATGGGAAACCAAGTGGGCGATCTCTCTGAACAATGGGGTGAGTGATGGAAAAATTCTCCCATGTAAAAATCTGTAATAGAGTAACTCCACAGGAGAGACTCTTCTCATATAAATACACAACATGATGACGATCATGATATAGATGGGAAAGCATGCATGATCCCCATGCATATCTAGTATGATGGAGAAAGATTTCCTCCAGAATCCTACCCCAACCAACTAATAGTCCCTTTGACCTGCGATCAGGACAAAGAAAACCATCGATGAATCCTGCTAACACCGAAGGCAATGGGGCATATCTATCCACCATATCCTTCCAGGAAATCTCATACTCGATGGCATGAGGATCCTAGAAGACTCATCTCAGCATATCGGTCCCTCTAATCTCCTTGTGATCATAGATCACAAGATCACCAACTATAGGAATACCCAGAATCCTGTATACATCCTCAAGAGCCACGGTAATCTCTCCTATGGGTAGATGAAAGGTGTTATGCTCACTATGCCACCTCTCAACTAACATAGTCAGTAGTGCCCTGTTGATCCTATACTATGGGATCCTTAACAATGGACTCAACCCACACCGGTATATAACCTCCAAATCTACCTAGGACAATCAAGGAATCATCTCCCACCTATGGGGAAATCTCTCTCTAATCTAGAGGAGGTTAAATTCCTCCTTTATAACATCACACAAATCATGGAAATCAATCAGTAGGGAATATCTAATCACATCAGTACATCAATAAAGTTCATCCAATATATCAAATAGGAAATTAGCTTAATCAAATAAAATCCTATTTGTTTTTTAATCATGAAAGCAAATCTATCATCTACTAATTTTCTTTCAAGTAGGAAAGAAAATTTATCTTTACTATTTGTTCTTCAAGCACGAAGAAAAATTTATCAAATCAAGCTAATCTATCCTTGATGTTATTCAAAAACATATAATCAGTTATCTAATCTAGCAACAATCATCAAGTACATATCAATTTTTTTTCAAAAATTGAAATTCGGCAAAAATTCATGGATGCGCTAAAATAGTCAATCAATGCATCACTTCATGTATGTGCGATCCTATCTAATCTATGTGCTAAAATAGACTATGGATGCACTAAAGAACCTATGCATGATTCTATCATGTAGATGCACTACTCTATCTCATTGATGCGCTAAACTAGCTTATGTGCAAAACTAGCATTCTATGCGGGGCAACTTTCCTGGATGCGCTACTTAATCTATCCTGTGTGCTATTTCACCTATGTGTGACTATTCTACACCTATGCACAACTTTGGATGTGCGACTCTATCTAATGGATGCGTTGAACTATGGCTTGCATGCGCTAAACCAAAACTTGAAAAATTTTAAAATTGAAAAATGTGTAAAAATCAATCAAAAAAATTGTACAAAGGGTCAAGTCAACTTAACGAAGGTCTATATACAGCTGCTCTCTGATATCGGTGGGCTCGCTCGAATCTGTGGCACTCATAAGGGATCGAAATCACACTTTTATCTCTCAAAGCTTTGAAAATGACTGCAAGTTACTGTTCAAATGACAATGACTTTTCATCTTTTCCACCTTTTAAGGGGGTAAAAGTGGGAAATTATTCAAATTTTACTATACAGAGCTCTATTTCGAGAGTTAAATCACCAGTTTTTCTCTCTGAAAATCAATTGAATTCTTTTGAATCATCCTCATCCTCATGTGATTTATCTTTCGAGGGGGCATATAGCATCGGTAATTTCTAGATTCTGGGGCAAAAATCTTTGAAGCAATCCATAAAACACATCACTTCAAAGAGGGGAAAAATTTACACATCTAAAAATGGTCACGGTTATTCAAACCTGTTAATTAATTAAATATGAATTATTTAATTAATATTCTAAATTCATCTACATATAAATAAATTTAATTATTTATTTATATTGTTCATTTTTCCAATTCTTCTAGTTGAATTAAATAAATAAAATTATTTAATTATTAAGATTTTCCTCTTAATTAAATTAAATAAATTTCATAATTTATTTATTTGATTATCATTTTATTTCTAAGTTTGAATATTTAAATTCAAACAATGGAATATTCATCCTTCATCTCTAATTTAAATATTAAATATTTAAATATCTTTTTCACCCCACTTAATTAAATATTAATTATTTAATTGTGGAAGCTTCTAAATTCATTGTCACATATAATTAAATAAATAAATTTATTTAATTAGCAATTATCCTCAACTTTCAACCAATTTTCATAAATGAAAAGATAAATGCCATGTTTGTCTCCATTTTTGAATGAGGATGGTTTTGTGGGTTGAAAACATTCTTCCACTTTCCTCTCAACCTTCCACCTTTCTCTCAACTTCTTAATCTCTCACCATTCATCTTGACAAGTTTGAATTTCAACTGTTGATCTCCACCAACTAGATTCTTGCCTCCAAAAAATCTATAAATACAACCTTCTTGTAAGTAGATTTCATCCTAGGTTTCATACGCAGTTACTATATTTGCATTTGAATCAGGATACCACCATTTTAGCAATCTCATATCATAGAATTTCAAGTTCAAGTTCATAGCTTAAATCATTAGCAATGCATATGCAGTTTCAATCAATCTCATTCTCCTAAGTTGTCATTTCAACAAGTTGTTGCTTACACAACTGAGAGCCAGTAACTTTAACCAAATCCTTGGAGATAGAGGACGATGGGATGAATTTAAAGAAGTTGTTATATAGAGTTTGTTTTATATTTGTAATTAGTTTCTTTTAATCTAATGTCACATTGGTGTGTTAGTTTACATTTTAATTAGTCCACTTATTCTAATAACACACTTATATTGTGAGATTAGATTATATTGTGTTTAAAAATCACAATAAAAAACCATCATAGCCTTGGCAATAAAGTGTATCTCCAAGGATAGTGTAATATGTAGTGCATTAGATGAAAGATTGTGTTGACAACATGTGTCACAACCCTCTATTAATGAATGTATAATTATGTCAGATCAATTTTAAATTAGTATTTAATACTTGTGAACAATGATATTAGGGACGCACTATTTTAATAATCATGATAGTTAAATTTTAAGAAAAAAATAATTATTTGATTATTTTAATAAATAATAAATATTATATAAATAAAAGGAAAACATGTAATATAAATAAATAAATATTTTCCCATTTAACTTTGGCCCATTCATTTTCTTCTTTTATTAATTGATTAAATATTTTAAGACAAAAACAACACAAAACTTGTTTACGTTTAGTGAGTAGGGGAGAAATTATGAAACTACTTGAGAGAGCAGAGATTCTAAAACTGACATTAAATTTAGTAAAAAACAAGTCGAAAGACATGGGAAGATGGTAGAGATAAATCGAAAGGTGTTGTGTTTGAGTGGAGTGGACATGTGTAATATTTTCTTTGTAACAAACTAATTCCTATACATAAGAATTAAAAAGGAGTAGATTTTGGAGTAGAACTTCTATATGCCAAGGAAACTATAGAAATATGTTCCACATCACCAGTTAAACTACATTTTTCTACCACCTCACATGACTAACTAAAGTGCCAAGGGTTTTAAGTTGAACCCAACATCCATGTTGCCAATAAAGGGGTAATTGGTCAACACCTCACTCAGTGATTGTGGTATATATGGTGGAAGAAAACATTTATGAAGATCGGTTTACCCATCAATTATGGATAGGGAGAAAAAGCTAGGTCCATCATTAGAGAGGGAAGGAGAATGAGTTACATTTCATAGAAGCCAATCATAAGTGATAGAATGAGAAACTCCAAGGAGGTTTATGGTAGTTTGGAGGTGTATAAAATACTATAAATGAGATGATGTCTCCATAGACACTAAAAATTGGTCTAAGATTGTGACACCATTTTCCACATAATTGTCATATTCATGGTCATGATTAAATAATGTTAATTATTTAATTATTTTCTAAAGCCACCTATATTATATTAATTAAATAACTTTAATTATTTAATTAATTCATTATTACCTTTATTCAATCTTGATTAATTAAATAAATGTAATTTATTTAATTATGTCACTAATTAATTAATCCTTTTTTTTGAAATTAAATAAATTATTATTTAATTTATTCTCATCAAATTTTTGACTATAATTAAATAATTATTTTAAATTGTTTAATTATTTATTTAATCTAATCCTCAAATTTTGAATTTTGAATTAAATAACCATTTAATTCATAAATAAAAATTATTCCTAGCATATTTTTCTATAATTAGATAATCTCTTAGCTATCTAATTATTCATTTACCACTTAATTTGAGATTTAATTAATTCAGTCAGTTATCTCCTGCTCATTTCTAATGAACGAACTTTCTAGTTTGATCAGTCAGTCTTATTCTTCTATGTGAAAAATATTATTAATTAAATAACTTTATTTAATTAATTGATTCATTCATGCATTTGAACACAATTTTTCTTCTTTATATTTTACATGCAATCATCATTCTTTCAAATTTCGAACAGTTCTGACTAAAGATTAAATTATTATTCAATTTAATCTCCATGAGTTATGATTTTTCACTCGCGTTATTACTGACACTGAATCTCTATCGCATGTAATTCATTAATCTCAATCATCAATCTGTATTTTGAATCTGAGTCAATCATTCAAAAATCATTTCTCTATAAATTGGCTTGACCTTCATCATTATTCCTCCTCTGGAAATGTTTATACTTTTAGGAAGCTTATTCAAGAATCTTTGATATTTTGCTAAATCATTATCACATAGGCCATACTTGCATACTTGTTAAATCTGAGAGCAATTAATATACAATGGAAAAATGGAGAAGTGCAATCGAGGTTATTCATGGAATTATACAGATGTTCAGTGAGATTTTTCTATTCATATATGTTTTTTTAGTTTTCATTATTCTTTGTTGTTAGCATATGACAGATTTAGAGTTTATTGCATGTAGAATTTCTTAGCTTTATTGTCTTCTATTTTTCCTTAGTTTTATATTAGTTAACCCGATGTGAAGCACTAGCCCTCTTGATTGGCATTCTTTGTTTGGAATTTTTTGGTATTTTTTGTCTTGAAGGGTGTAGGTACTTTTGAAGAATCTTGTAAATAAAATTTTTGGAAGACTTTTGAGGTCAAATAGATAGAATGGTTGCATTTGGAAGGGTCGAGAGATGAATTTTCATATATTATACTGCATATTTTGGTTAAGGGTAGCATTTTTACAAGAAAAACATGAATTTTTTTATGGCTCTGAGCTGAAGTGACGCATTTGCAAGCCAAAATGATGCATTTGTGGCTTCTTGTGACACATCTAACTTTTTGTGACACATTTTTGGCTCCCTATGACACATTTGACTTCCTATGATGCATCTAACTTTCTTTGACACATTTGTGGCTTCCTATGACACATCTACCTCACATAACACTGCAAATTGACCGCGTGAGCCACCTATGACTTTCCATGGGGAATTTGTTATTATGTGATGCATCTACACTTCTCTGCAACACATTTGATTGGTAATTAATTTTTTGAATTTTTGTGTTTTAGTTTTTAATTTTTAGCTTTGTTACAACTAACTTCTGATTTGTAGTGTTTGTTTTTAAGGAGTTAACAAAGTGTTTGCAGGACATTTCATAGAAGACAATCATTCAAACCCTTTTGCAGGATTATTGATGAAGACATAGTAAAGATAAACTACTAATCATTTTTTTTTTAGAACCTTTGATGAAGATAGAAAGATTAGACTACCAATCATTCATTTTGTGGGACCAAAATCAAAGATAAATTTTAAAACTAACAAATAGCTTGAGTAGAATAGAAAATCATCATTTGGGTTTAAAAAGAATCATTGTTTCATGTGTTTGGTGCATTTTTATAATTGTTATATTAGAACCCGATTTGATAAAAAAAGTATCCTCTCCCCTTGCACATTTGTGTGATCCTGGGTGTAAGAGAAACTGTTATTGAATCTAGAATTGGGGCTTGCTTTGGTGGGAAAAAATATTCACCCCAAAGCGACTCATAACTGGTGATGAGATAAGCCAAGCTAATCCCAACTAGTATAGAAATTTTAATGTTGAGGAAAACTCGACATTACAAGAGCTTTTGCAGACAAACAAGTGATATTGATTCCCTCAGTACCCTCATGGTGCGTCAAAAACTATACAATGTAACCTCTACAGGCTAGGAAGCCTCCTTATCAGAGCTAATCTTGCCTCTTGTGTGGCCTTTTGAATGGTTTCCCATACTAAATAAGCCAAATTGTTTATAGATTAACCAAAAATCCCTATTTGTTGGTGGAAGAAGTTGGACCTCTAAAGTTGTCTCACGTTCATATGATTCTTAGTAGATATGAAAATTTTGTCATGGGAGAGTCATGGGAACTGAAGCTTGGTTGACCTGAGAAGTGTGTGTCATGTAAGGGGGAGCGAGTGTTGTCAAACTTATAGTCATTCACTTTGAATAAGTGTGGCTAGGGAAACGCAAGTGAGAATTCAACAAGTATTGTCATTATCAACCTTAGGATCATACATCTTTTCTGAAATTATACATATTCATGTTCATCAAACCTAAAATACAATGTTTTATGAGTATTTTTATTTTCCAAAATTTGATCACAAACAAAGTCAGTCAAACTTGCAATTTACCAAAAAACCGCAACTATTAACCAAAAAATCGCATCTTTCAAATTGAGTCACATTTGTTCACTAGAAACTCACATTTGTCAGAACTTAGTCTAGTGTTATTTACTAGAAAAAAACTGAGTCACATTTATTTATCATTTAGTTGCATCTTTCACAGTGAGTTGCATTTGTTAATTAGAAAATTGGATCTGATATCCTAAGTCGCATATGCCAAGTATGTTAATATCTCTGAGTCTGAAAACTACATCTATCAAAATTTGTTACGCATTTGCTTCTAAGAGCTACATCTACCTGTCATAGACCTGAGACATTGTTTTCCAGAAAAAACACATATGACACTAAGAACCACATTTGTTAAATCTTGCGACGCATCTATAAAACTGAATCACATTTTCCTGATAACCAAAAAACCTGAATTCACTTTCACAGTAAAAAACCAAACAGTCATAAAAGTATCTGAGTTCTCTTTTCATGGTGATCCTTGGATAGATACCAAAAAATTTTCTCATAATTTGCTTGATTGCATCCTTTAGGTATCATTTAGCTATAGTTATAGGCATCCTAGTTACAAAATTTAGTTACATCTGAGGAGTCTTTTTCACTTTTAGGAGTCTTAGAATAGGCCAAATTTCCACGCTTTGGACGAACCCTTGCTTCAATGAAAATTGTCATTGAACCTAGTCACTTGTCAACATATCTTTTGTCCTACACGTGAGTCCTTCTAGATCATCAGTCTAGTTTGGGAGCTCACCTTATCTTTTGTTCCTAGTCCTAGAAAGGTTTTGTTGATGTGTTTTTCAACACTTTCTCAACACAGGTAATGCATACGTGCATCACCTCTCTTGAAATAAAATCTCCAACAACAAGTTGTTGAAAATCACCCCAAGGTCTCTCAGGTGTCAGTTCATGACATACATGGAATATCTCAATGGTTTAAATGGGATTTTTTTGGTAATCACAAGTCAGACTTATGGAAGTTGGGCTGGAAAGAATTTGGATCTTAGGATGGATTTCTTAAGATGGGAAGTTAGTACATAATTTTTTGTAGGTTTGAACAACAATCTTAAACTCCTATCTTATCTTGAGATTTGGCTTTACAATGTGCAATGAACCTTAGCATAGGTTGTTTATTAGAAAAAAAGGAAAAATGCTAGGAAGGGAAGAGGTTCCTGGATCTGAAACTAGCAATGAACAATGATCATGGAGATTTCTACTATGGATAGCTTCCTTAAAACAGAATTTCACTTAACCAAATTAACTCATAGTATCATGAAACTTGTGCAAGCTTATAAGGACTACAAATATTCAACCATTCATTCATCATAAACATGCATGAAAAAAAGATAGAAGTTTGGAGAAGATTTTAGTTTATGCCCAGAATAACTTTACACAACTATCTACCATCAGTAAACAACAAAAAGTATGGACAAGAAAGGCATCAACACAACAAAATGCTACACAATCATTGAACAACATTAGCTACTCTATCAAAGCAACAAAAACATTCTAAATAGAAAATTAAATCTTTCTAAATCAGCTAACTATGGGAGATGAACCATGTAACATGCAATAGAAACTCAAGAATCCACCAAAATCCAATGAACTTCTATTAATATTTATGTAGCATGCCTTTACAACAACTCAACTCTCTTAAAATGAGAGGAGGAGACCCCTATTTATAGTTTTCAAAAAGAAAAATGAGTGGCCAAGATTTAATCTCATTATGTGGCCAAGATTCACTTTACACTAGGGTTTCACCTACCCCCAAATATTTTACAATTTAAAATACATTCTTGTCCTCTAGCCTATTTTGTCCTTTGTGACAACACTATAGCTCTTTTTTCCCTTAGCAGATTGCCCTTTTTGTTGTAACTACTTAGTGAGGAACTCATCATTTATTATAGTCTTTCCAACTTCATTTTGGAGTGTGGCATACTCCACAAATTTTCCAACCAAGGGATGAAGCTTATCCCACTCCAAGATACCAGATTGAAGCACTTGAAAATTCAGCTTCTTGGACCGGCAGGTGAGCGTTTCAAAATCTCCATCACACTTGGCTGCATTTTGTAACACCTTCTCTGACTGGGCAAAGGCACAAGCAAAAAAACTCATAAATTTGTTGTAATTTTTCCAATGGTTCCATTTTCCATTTTATTATGGAAATAAGTCTGTACCTTCTTTGGGTCTATTTCTGTGGGTGACAGTTCAAAATCCGTCATCAGCTTGGGTTATTCCTCTCAAGCCATCTTGATCTCCTTTACCTAGTCAAGATCCTGCTCCACTTCATGAAGCACTCGTTCCAATATCTCTTTCCCATGCTCTATGCCTAATTTACAATTTTCCATGAGCTAGAGATCATTCTCAGCCATAGCGAGTTCTTTCTTTACCATTTTCCTAGGTAACTTGAGGACTACCTCAATCTTAGGATGTGTGATCGTGTATATTTATGGAAAGTCAGTTTAGGTTTTCTTGATGTCTTTGAGGTACTTCTACACATCCAAAAATTTAATTTTTGTCCTAATAGCACATATGATTCCCATATTCCCATTGTAAAGGACTTGCCGAAACAAGTCCTATGTGGCCTTTGTCCAATTCTTTCTTTTCTCCAATTTATTGAAATGCTCTTTTGAGAGAAACAGTGGAGTAGTCATTGATGTTGTAGGGAGCTCATTAGTTAAGGACCATTTTTGAATGTATGTAGTTAGATCTACCACCTATGCCTTCAAATTATCCTTAGAGGTCTTGTCTTTGTTCATCTAGTTTAGTATAGTGGCGACAAATCCCTAGAGATGATCAATCTTCTGCTCCCTTGTCATTGTCCCAAGATTGATGGTGGAGATTTTATAACTGATCCATTCCTCACCCACTATTGGGGTGGCAATTTGCATGGTCCTCAAACCTGAGGCATCCATAGTCAGCTGGGATCTAATCTACAACTTCTTCTTTTTCTTTGTACTGATCTGGGCTAGGGCTAGGATGGCCTCCAACCTTGCCTTCATATTTGTTGGTGTTGGGATTTTATTCTCTAGTTGCTTCCCAAGCCACTTGGGTATCTGGGTGTCTCTTTTAAGTGACTCATGACTACCTTCTTCTTCATGGGCCTATTACATTTGTGATGTTTTATTGCCCAAGGTCTCTTGTTTCTACTTCTCCCCCTCTTCTTCATATGAGTCTTGTATAACAACTATCACTTTTGGGGAATCATCAACTGTATGCTTCTTGGGACTAGCTTCTTCTTCAAAAGATTCTTATTCTTCATGTCCATGCTCCCTATGATGTTCTAACCCTTGATCCTCTTTAAATTCCACCTCTTCATCATATTTACCTTCCTCCTTCTTCTCTTGTTCCTGCTTATCGAATAGAGACATCTCCTCAACAAGTTTGGGGATTTGATTGTGCTCCCCTGTTGAAGAATTAGTGTCCTCCATTTCCATGTCAGCACCCTTCTCTTCAATAAAAAGCTGATTTTTAGTGTCTTTCTCCTCAATATCTTTGAGCTGGTGATCCATCTCCTCTTCAAGATCAAGATTAGAGGTCTCTTCAATAATATTTGCATTTGAATCTTCATCATCTCCCTCAGAGGACTCATAGATGACCTCATCAATTACTAGATGCTCAAACATGGGATGCTCATGATACTCATCCATCTCTTCCTCTAGCCTCTTGGTTGCCTCCCTTTGTTGTCTATCCAACTCATTGAAAATTTTCATTGTAGCCTCTATCGAGGGAGGCTTAATAGGAGGAGGAGGAACTGGGAGAATAGTTATAACATGGGCAATGGCAGCCTACACTATGAGGTTTGCGAACATTCCAAAGAGCTTTGATGGCATATTTTGCATGTATTTGGTAAAAGACTCTAGAAGGGTGAAACATGCATTATGTTTATTGTAGTGGCAGTCAGAAAAGATAATGATGGAAACATGGATGAGGAGGAAAGTGAGGAGGTAGTGGCCAAAGAGGAGTTCATAGTTATAACCTGTGCCATAGGAGAGGTGGAGGCAAGGTGGATTGAAATGTCCATTGTGAGCAGAGAGGTGGAAACTACTGCTTGTGGGATAAGCGGGGTGGTAACAATAGTAGTAGTGGCTATGGAAACATACACAATAGGTGGGGAATTTGGTTTTTCCTCTCCCTCGTGAAGAGGGTCCTCTTGTATAGTGGGAATTCCCATGAAACTTCCCGACTTCTTTGGCTTCTTTGAAGTCCTAGCTTCTGCAACCTTCAATGGAGACCCCTTGGATTTGGGCTGATCTTCAACTATCTCTTTTCTCTTCTTTGATCTTGTGATGTGGGGATATGTCAAGGTTTTCCCCATCGAGGTTTCATCGGTAGTAGCGCTATCAATTTCGCCCTTGTGTGGATGCTCAAGTTCTACAAATGTAAGCTCTATTCCATGTGATTCAACTAGAAAAAATTCCCATCAATACATTGTTTAGTCCTTGCTTCAATAGGCTTGGTGATAATATTGAGGTCATTGACCTCCTCTTTCTTACAATCTATTGCATGTAATGGTAAGTAGGTGATGACATTATACCTTGGATATATCACAGTGCTTTCCACTTCCACCACTTGTTCTAGCATAGGAAACAACTTTACCATTTTGACGAAGTAAGTTGTCATGCGCTTATATTGTCGAATATGTGTTGTGTTTTTTATTTTTTCATACACGCCCCATTGAATTAGGGACCCTCATTTTTTTTGGTTTTTGGGTGTCTTGGCTTTTTTTTATTTTTGGAATTTTGCTTGCTTGGGCACATGCTTCGACCTTCATCTTGCCAGGTTGGACTGGCCCATTTGTGAATTTTGTTGAAAATTTTAGGATATGAATGCATTCCAGACTTTCCATAGTTTTTTAGGAAAATTCGTTTCCACTAGATTTTCTCAATTTACTTTTGAAGCCCGAAGGTGGTAGCCCTTTCAAAAAAATCTGTGGAAATCCATCATGTCTAGATTTCTCCAAAGCCTGTGGCTCTATCATATTTCCAGATTTTGGTCTTGGTTGTCTTGTCAAGGGCATTAATGGAGATTATGTAAATTTTGGGGCAATGATATATTTAATTTTGGGAATTAATTGGCCATTTTATTTTGTTTATTTGCTTGTCATTTGAGTTTGGAGTGCTAGAGCTTGTGGCATGTTGCTAGATCATGCATTTCAGAGCTATTTTGAGTTCTACATCTGAATTTCATGAGCATTTCTCGTATCCTGATCATGTTTGTGGGTTGCTTTTTGGAATCACCAGTTCCAACTCTTTTTCTCTCATGGTATGTGGATATGCTTCTTTCCTTTATTGGTCTTCAATTACTTTTCTTTATATGCTTTCCTGTCATTCATTGCTTCATCATTTTCCTATGTGTATGCACCATGGCGGGGGTTTTTGGGGTCTACCCAGTTGATCATTGAACATTTGTTTTGGGTTGGTCTTTTGCTTCTATTCTCAAGGATTGTTTACATTTATCCCAAATTCCCTATCTTTGTTTGTAAGCAAGTCATGCTTGGTTTTTTCATGCTCCCATGGTGAGGTCTTTTAGGGTTTCTCAACCTAGGGCATAGCCAATCCCTCTCGGATTGTTGATAGGTCAGCTTTAAATTCATGATTGATCCATTGGATGTCTAGGTCAAGTTGTTGAGGTGCAGGTCATACCTCCATGTTCATTCGATCCATTTTGGTAAGGACGAGGGAAACGTGGGTAACTTTCGATTTTCAGCATCTTTGTGGAATTCCGCTTCCTCCGGATTTCCTCGACTTTTCTTGTTCCTTTTCTTTTGCCACTTGAGCCAAAATTTTGTCTGCCTCGTGAAAATATGCTTCCTTCAGATTTTCTCAGTGTTCGTGGTTGGAACATTCCGCCAGATTCATGCTTTAATGGTAATTTATCTTATTCCTATTAAAATCCACTTCCACCGTATTTTCTCGGATGTTTCGGCCTTCTTTGTTTTCCCGGATCAATTGGAACTATTGTTGTTATCGGGGATTTCCATCTCTAACGGATTCTTCTGGGTATTGTGGAAATGAAGAATATGATGATCATATGAGGGATTTGCTTATTGTTAATATACTAAAGTGATCAAATGAACTTATTCTAAGTAGTTCTAAGGTTATTCCTTTATTGTGATGATTAATTGAGTGATATTAAAGGGGTTTTTATGTTTGCCTCACTGGATTCTGCCTGGTCCAGATTTCCCTAGAACTCCTCTCCAGTCTGGATTCCACGAGGGGGGCTAAAACCCAGTCTTTGAGATATGGGTTTCTTGCATTTGGTTGTTTCTCTTGGATCTCACTTTGGCTATATTTACTTGTTTACAGGCAGGATTAGGACAAGATGTTGCTGGTTGTGGCAAAGGAAAGGCAATAGATCCAAGTGCAGAAAGTTATGCTATCTCTGATGCAGAAAAGGTAAAATTGGATATAAGCAGTAAGATTCCTGAGAGTAAGCAGACTTCTATTTAGTTAGGAATCATCGATACCAATGTGGGTATGTGGGATTATGAGGAATTCAAGGCTGAAATGGCAGCACAGAGCTTTCCTTTTCTAGCTAAAAGAACTCTAGAGTCTAGATTGGCACATGTAGCAGGTTTCCCTTCCACCTTCCATGCTATGAGTTGGTTCTTGAGTGTGCCATGAATTATGATAGAGGGACACAAAGGATAATTAATCCCTCAGGAAGGATTGTCGCAAGATTTAGTCCTGTGTCCATTGCTAGGACATTTGATATGCTTGATAGGTCACATGTGGTGGATTTTGATATAGACACAACAAAGAAATACTATGAAGAAAATGTGGTCAAGTCCCAACAGGTAATCAATTCTTGGTTGGAGAATCCCATGTCTCCTTTCTCTAAATTTCCAAAGAAGCTATTTAGACTCAAGTTCAAAAGGGATTACTACAATGTCGTCACTCTCCTCGGGAGGTTAGAAGGGCTGAATAGTGTAGGAGTGTTCAAGAGTTGGATGTTCAATTGCATTGCTCAAATGGAGTAGGGTATAGATTACCACTGGGCAGGTTCCATAAGTTCAGTGATCCACGAGGAGTTGTGTAATGTCTTGCAAACCAAGACTTTCACCATGACATCCTGCCTAGTGTATGCATTGGTAAGATTTCACCCATATAAGGGGTTGAGCACTAGAGGTATATTTGGATAGGATGCAATATATGAGGTGTATCCACAACTACACCTAGCAAGAGGAAGTTATAGAAGGGCAAATGATGCTTTCACAGTGTATGTTACCAGGTTGCTGCAAGGTGCAGAGGATGTGAGGATTTCTAACAAGGCTAAATAAATGATAAGGAGGTATGGGGCATGGTTTATCCAATTCCCTAATTTCTCTTACATGAGGATTGATGGTTTTTAGAGGGCTCCAAATAGATTTCTGAGGTACCCCACTGATCATATTATATTGTTGGGGGTCACTAGGAAAATTTGTGATTTTGACATAATTATAAAGGCAGATAAGCATAAAACAGGATTTGGGAATGATTTTCGCTTGAAGATAGGAATAGGTGAGGTTTGTACATCTATTCAGTCTGCTCATGCTTCTAAGGAGGAAATGAGTGCTTTTGACCTCTCTTTTCATTCTAAAAGAACAAGGTTTGACATCACTAGTGAGGCGCAAAAGAAGGCTAGTATTGAATATTATTGGTCTAACCTTCGTAATGAATTTGAGGTCAAGGAAAGGAAATTATCCAGGTTGCTAGTGGATTTAGTAAGGTTATATAATGTGAACGCCATCCTTGACCAGGTGGAAGATGGAAATTTAATTTAGGGTCATATCTTCGAGGCCATGAAAGAAAAACCAGTTAGAGAGGTTGACTAGTCGGAAGAAGATAAAATAGAACTAGATCAAATCATGACTCCTGTGATCAAGTACACCAAAATGTGGTTGAAGCACAATATTCTAGAGTTGGAAAGTGAAGGTATCCAATGCACTTTTGTTTTTATGGGATACTTGGAGTCTCATTCTTCTTCCTAGGAATCACATGAACAGGATCCTAAGGGTAAGGAAAAGGTGGATTCCTTTTTCAATATTTAGGTCAGGGATGTTCAAACTGAGAAGGTGGCAGACGTAGGTAAGTAGAGGAAACCTATTGCCAAGAAGAGAAGGCATGTATCAAGGAGAGAAGTTGAAAAGGATAAAGAATAAGAGGAAGAGGTAGATGTTACTCATCCATTGACAAAGAGACAAAGACTTGTGAGGCTGTCACAGAAATAGAAGGAAGCTTCTAAAACCGATAAGAAAGTTGAGTCACTTGTGGTCGAGGTAGAGACTTCAGGGGAAAGAACACAAGTATATATGAGGATGTCAAGGACTCCTTTCCCAAAGGATGCTGCAATGAAGGAGGATGTGTGAGTATCTTCTCCCATTACTGAATGGGAAATCATTTCCCTTCCTCAAGATACTAGCAGTGTGCAAGAAGAACCAAGGAAGGATGAAGATCCTAAGGACTTGGGTGAGAAGGAATTTCAAGAAGGGGACCTCTATAGTGTAGAGGCATAAATTGATAGGGTAATCCAGTCCCCTTTGGTAACCTATGTGGATTCACCAGTGGGAGAGAAATCAAGCAAATCTCCTCAACATGAGGAGATACTAGCTAAGATCCCTTCACTAGCATAGGTTGTTGTATAGGAGTAGTTTTTGAACAAAGAAGATCTAGTTAGGGATAGCCCTGGTGTGCCAAGTCTTGAGAAGGATACCCCAAATCAATAGTAGGAGTAGAATAAGTAGGATATAGTGCCAACCGAGTCCACTATTCCAAGTTGGCTGGATAAAGAATTGAAGAGTAAACAGGTAGTAGTTGAAGATGCTCCTCCTAATTGGGATGACTTAATGGCCAATGTTGAAAAGGGAAAGACTAAGAAGAAGGCTAGGGTTGTATCCTGGATTGAGAGAGATGGGTCAAGAAAAAGAGTGGCTCACATTTCTACCCCTGCTCTAAATAAAGTTAGAGATAATAAAACTATAGAAGATTATCATGTGCAGACTATTGACTTAGGGCATACTTCTATGGAGCAAGATATTGTGGAGTATGAAGGATCTAGTGCTATAATTGTGGGAAGATTGAAGAGGGTTCTACAAACAAGGCATGAGTTGGAGAGAGAGAATGAGAAGTTGAAGAAGTATTTGCAGGAATTGATGAAACCCATGTAGTCCATTAGATCTTCCTCCTCTACTGCAGGTTTCTTGGCCCAGGAAACCATTTTTGAGCTTGAGAAGATGAAAGGCACCACACTTGCCATAGTTGCTTGGTTGCAAGGAGTTCAAGCCAAAGGAGATACTGCCATCAAAAATATCTTGATGAATGGAGGGGATGCCATGAGGTTAGTAGAATGGTTGAAGGTTGTGCTTGCTCAAGACAAAGAGGATACTAATCTCCTACTATAGAAAACAAAGACAATCATGGAGTTTATCGAAGATAAATTGGTAAAGAGTGGGATTCTTCCCTTTCCAATATTTTTTGGGCCTTGGGAATGGTTCAAGATTTTTTGGATGAGGCAAAGGTTCTTAAAGAAGATTAACAAGCAAGGGAAGCTGATTGGAGACACTTTGATCAGTATTTATGAGAAGTGTATCTCCTTCTTTGAGATCGTGATTGGAAGGAAGAAGTTTGCTCTGAAGCATCTCAATCTGGAGCAACTTAGAAAATGGTGGAGAGATGTTTATTCTCCTAGTGAGGGTCCAATAATTGAACATCAGCTAGATGATGTTGCAACCTATATTGCAGTTATTGAAAGATACTTGACTAATAGACCTGATTGGGATGGTACAAAGGAGGAATTTCAAGAGTTACAAGCCCTACTAGGTCAAGAAGGACTAGAGGAGGGAATCATCATCCACTCACCCACTTCCATCATCTCCATTATCTTCATCCTCATCTAACTCTGAGGGAATTCCCATTCCATAGCCACAACTAGTCATAAATCAACCATTACCATCTCCACCTCCACTAATGGATTTCCTTGCTAATAATCCATCCCTGTTGATATTTAATACTTGCAATGTCATGCCCAAGAACCCTAAGCATTTTTTCTCTAAGTACCCAACCGAACAACAAAAGAGCATATTAGGATTTTCTAAACTACTTGAGGGATATAGGAATTAACCATGAGGATGTTGCATGTAGGCTTTTCCCTTATTCCCTAGGGGAAGAGGCATTTTATTGGTACAATCACTTACCTACTATTTCCATCCATAATTGGACTGAATTAGAAATTGCATTTCTGCAAAAGTTCAAGATTCCCATCATTACTAATGAGCTATACCTGCAATTTATTGGAGTTAAAATAGAGATTAATGAGCCCATAGGATCATTCAATGATAGGTTCCATTGAGCATACACCAGACTCCATGCACCTTATGTTGGAAATGAAAATACTACTTTCGAAGTTTACCTTGAGGCCTTAGATAGCCTTACAACCACTTTCCTTAAACAAAGGAATAATCCTCTTAATACTTTACTCACTGCATATGCAGAGGCTGTGAAGGTTAGCATGGACTTTAGGCAACACTTATCAGGACTTTTGCCATCCTTAGGACCCGTTGCTCACCTTGGACAAATTCAAGCCCTTAACCAGGCTCTGACCAGTCATGCTCCCATAATGAATATGATACCTTCATTTCCTTTGGTCCCTCATCTAGGTCCTCCTTTAAATCAAGCTCAACCTATAACCTCTTATCCCCAACAAAGAGCTAATCAACCCCTTCATCAACAATAAGCTAGTTTTGCTACATATTTGAAGAATTTAAAATTTTTGAATCAGGCTTTTGGTTTTGGGGGCATACTTGGATATCCTTTTGGTAGTGTTAATCCAACACCACATAATAGTCTAGATAAGGAAATATTGGATGAGTTATCTGAACAAGTGAAAATATTGAATACAGAGGTGACCTATTTAAGAAATCAAAATAGCCAGCTTTAGGTTGCTCAGAAGAATATACGATCTAATTATGATAGGGAGAACAAAAACTTTGAAAAGGGGCAGTATTTTTATAGAAATCAAAATTATGATAGAAGGAAGGGCCTTGGTCAGAATTTTGATAGAAATCAATAGGGTGGTCAAGGATTTGATAGGGGCCAACCACCTAGGCATAATAGGTCATGGAATACTGGCCCTAATAATGGAGGGATTCCTATGACATTGGATCAACCTTATACTCAAGAGAAACCTCTAAATGGTGTATACTTGGCAGAGGCAGTGTTGTCTAATTCGTGTCGACTCCATAAGACTAGCCAATACTCTGAGTTAGATTGTACTGAGTTTCAGGTTACTGCTTCCATTTTTCAACATGAAGTTGAGAAAAATTCCAGTGGTTAAGAAATTGTTCCTATGAATCCTTATGATTCTCCAGTGTTGGTAATCAACCACACCCCATTCCCCAAAGGTGAGGAAAATGAACCAGAGGAAGAATCTAGTGACCAAGAGGATAAGGTAGAGAAAGTGTTGAATGAAGATGAGATCTCCTAGTTGTTTAGTGAGGAAAATGAGAATGATAATGGCCCCTTGGACGAGGAGGAAGTTAGTATTGAAGAAGTTCAAATGTTTCAGCAACCAACAAAGAAATATGATTTAAGAAATAGACCTAATAGGAGTCCACAGGCTGGAGGCCCTTTCACTACTTCTATCCCTCCTAACAATTTTACTACTCCACCAGATCCACAAGCTAGTAATAATCTACCTTATCCTCAATACCCACACAATACTTGTCAAAAGGGAACAATGTTGAGGTGCCTAAAGATAGGAAAGCTAGTGACTACAAGGAAGCCCATGCTGAATGAATGTGGAGGAATTCAAGAAAGTAAAGGTAAGTATTTCTCCTTTTGAGTTATTAAGAGTTCCTGCTATTAGGAATGAATTTTTGGACCATTTAGTTCAAATATAGCACCATAGGGGGTAACTGCCAATGAGGATGTTACTAGGTCTTTTAATTCCCAGGTACCAAAAATTAAGGTTCCACCTATAGACAAAGGGAGAGATAAAGATAAAGGTCAATTTTCACAAGATGACACTCATTTGAGTTTGTTTCAAGGCAAGATGGAAACCCCTCCTTTCTTAATTTTGTTCGTATTTTTGGAAAGAATTTGCATAATTGTCTCCTAGACTCAGGGGCATCTACAAATGTTATGCCTTTTTCTATTTGCAATGAATTGGGTATTACCCCTATATCCTCTCAAAATAAGGTTACTCAATTGGACAAAACAAAGGTAAGTGTAGTTAGAGAATTAAGCATGATCCCTACACAACTTGCATCCGATCCTAGGGTGCAACAAGTTATCAATATCTAAGTTACTGACATTTCTAATACTTATGGTCTGATTTTAAGCAAGGATTTCATGAAGGAATTGAATGGGTATACATCTACAAATCATTCTCACATGTGGCTACCATGGAAGGGAGTTTCGAATAAGATTCGAATTGAAAGAGAGCCCTGAATGAAGTATGTAATCACTGAATACCAGAATGTTTTGAATGAGATGTTGGTGTCTGAAATTGGCATGGGAAACTATGTGTTGGTCACATCAGTCACAAAGGATGAGGAGGTTTTTATGCTACAAGACTCCTTAGATGAGTACATTCTAAAAAATGGTAGTTCTGGAGTAGTGACTGAGCGAGTGGATGAAACAAATGACCATGAGGATAGGCAGCTTAGTCTGTTAGATATTCAAAAATTTATCTAGAAATGTCTGGAAAATTAGATACAGCTAAAGGGAAGTATGACCTTTGAGGAACTATTGCTTCCCAATTGGTGTAGATTCCATGATGCTCCTCATTTTGAGCTGGAATGTGACTTGTGTCAGACTGTTGTCCAATGGATACAAAAATGTATTAATCCAGATATAGATAGTGATAGGGGTAAGAATCCAACTCTTCCTAAGAGGGCCCCCACTTTTAGTAAAAAGAAAGATAAATTAAAACCAAGGGAACCTGATGGTTGTTGGACATTGAGATTTTATGGGTCTAAATCTAAGCAAGGTGCTGGAGCAAGATTTGAATTAATCAGTCCTAAAGGTAAGAATTATTTTTCTACTCATAGACTCCAATTCCAATGCACCAATAATGTTGTTGAATATGAAGCTTTGATCCATGGCTTGTTAATGGGATCAAGGAAGAAGGTTAATATGTTACAAGTTTTCAGAGATTCTAAATTAGTAATCAAAAAAGTAAGGAAACAATATTCATGTCATGATAGGAGAATGACCAATTATAGGCACAGAGTGTGGGATCTTATTGAGGGGTTTGATGCTTTCAATATCCAGTTGATCCCTCAGAGCAATAATCAAGTTGTAGATTCTCTAGCACAACCTGCTAGCACCTTCCAGCCTTTATCACTTTCAGGATTGAAGAAATTTATAATTGAGCTCACTCCAGTACCCTCAATTCCTGACAATGTTACTGATTTCCAGGTATTTGAAGATGATAAGCATATTTTTTATTTTATTATAAGTTGTGATGTGTTTGCTTCCCAAGTCATTGATGAGATAGAGCCTCAAGAAGAAGAAATAGACTTGGGAGGAATCATTAATTTGAAAACCAACACCATTCTAAGAGGTATGGTGCAGCTTGAACGAATTTTTGATTTGGATAAGTTAAGAGATTAGGAACAACAAGCTAAAAGGGAGTCTCTCAGTAGCTAGTGTGAAACATATAATATGGGGACACTAGATAACATGAAGAATTTATTTATTGGTAAGGTGTGTACTCCAGAAGAAAGAAAGGGGATTATTGATACCTTACATACATATCATGGTGTAATAGCTTCAAGTTATGAAGATTTGAAAGCATATGATACTTCAATCATTACACACACCATCCCTTTGAAGTCAGATGTCAAACCATTTAGGTAGAGACAAAGGCCAATCAATGCTCTATTAGAACCTATTATTCAAAAGGAGGTGAAATAATTGCTTTCGACATGCATTATATTTCCAGTAAGACACTCTACTTGGGTTGCAAATTTGGTTCCAATAAGGAAAAAGAATGGAGAAATTAGACTGTGTGTGGATTTTAGGAATGTGAATAGAGCATCAGAAAAGGATAATTATCCAATTTCTTCACTGGATGAGGTGCTTCAGATTGTTAATGGATCTCAAATGATGTCCTTTTTGGATGGGTATTCTGGATACAACCAAGTTATGGTGCAGTATGAGGATAGGCACAAGACTGCCTTCACTACAAAATGGGGAATTGTTGCATACAAAAGGATACCATTTGGGTTGATCAATGTTGGAGCTACGTTCTAGAGAGCTATGGACATTGATTTTAAGGACATAATTGGTAATTGAATCATTATTTATATGGATGACTTGATGGTTTTTTCTAAAAAATGAGGAGATCATATAGCAGATTTATGTAAAGTATTCGAAAGATGCAGAGAGTTTGGTATTTTACTTAATCCAAGGAAGAATATTTTCAGAGTCACAAAAGGAAATTTGTTGGGACATATTATCTTAGAATAGGGTATTTCTATTGACCCTGAACGAATATAGGCTACCTTGAAGATTCAACCTCCTGCAAGTAAGAAAGAGATGAAGTCATTTTTTAGTAAGATTAACTTTGTTAGAAAATTTATCACTAGATTTGCAGAGATAGTTAAGCCATTAAATGCCATGCTAAAACAAGAGGAAAAAATAGAGTGGATTGTAGAAGCTAAGGAAGCATTTGCAGAAATCAAGAAAGCTATTGTCGAGGATCCAGTATTGGTGAGTCCCGATTATGCTAAACCTTTTTACATTTATTCATTCACTTCTGATCACTCTTGTGCTCAAATGTTAACTCAAAAGTCTGATCAAGGTGATGAGCATCCTATAGCCTTCATGAGTACTCCTTCAAAAGATGTAGAATTAAGATATCATAATGTAGAGAAGCAGGCCTATTCTTTGGTTAGAGCAATAAAGAAGTTTAGACACTATATTTTGAGGAATAAGGTTTTTGCCATACTACCTAATCTTGTAGTAAATTTGTTGTTAATTCAAAATGAGTTAGGTGAATGAAGAGCCAAATGGGTGACTATGTTGCAAGAATATGACATGGAGATTCAACCCATGAAATTAGTTAGAGGAAAAGGACTTACAAAGATGATGGCTGAGACAAGTCCTAATCTCACAACTCAGCATTATCATCTTCAAGAGGTATCACCAAGAGATTGGTATGATGAATCATTTTTTATTTGTTGAATCAACAATGTCTCGATCACCTTAACACGGTTCAAAGGCAAGCTTTGCACCTAAAGAGTGGAATTTTTATGATGAAAGAAGCTATCTTGTATAAAATAAATCATGAGGGTGTATATTTAAGATGTTTGGGAAAAGAAGAGGCTACCAGAGTGATGATTGAATTCCATGAGAAATATGGTATAGGCCACTGCAAACAAGATCTTAAGGGAAGGCTACTATTGGCCTACTTTGTTCAAGGATGCACACAGAGATGTAAGGACTTTCCACATATGTCAAACTATAGCAAGTAAGGAAAAAAATGCAGTTCTTCCACTTCAGCCAGTCATAGAGGTAAAACTATTTGCTTAGTGGGGTATGGACTTCATAGGTCCAATTAATCCCCCATCTTCTGTGGGCCACAGGTATATTCTTACCATAACTAATTATTTTACTAGATGGACAGAGGCTCTTGCTTGTAAAAAAGGTACTTCGGATGTGGTTATCAATTTTCTCAAGTCTAGGATTATTAATCATTTTGGTTGTCCACTATCTTTAGTTTGTGATAATGGTCATGCATTTGCATCACTAAAGTTTTTTAATTGGGCATTTGATCATGGGATTGTTATTAAATTTCCATCCAATTATTACCCTCAGGGTAATGGCCTAGCTGAGTCTTCTAATAAGAACCTACTGACATTTATTTGTAAGTTGAAAATCCTAAGGATTGGCACACCCAGCTCCAATTTTCTCTCTAGGTTGACCGTACTAGAGAAAAGGCATCCATAGGAACCTCTCCCTATCACTTGGTGTATGGTCTTGAACCTATGTTTCCTATTTAATGAAATATCCCTACCTTGCAATTTATCAATGAATATTACAATAAGAAAGACAAGTGTGAAGCCCATTTGGCTGAGTTGTTGCACCTAGAAGAAAAAAGAGACGAAGCCCTAGAAAACATTGCTAAACATCAGGGTGTAGTGAAAATATGGTTTGATAGGAGAGCTAAGGTGAAAGCATTTAGAATTTATGACTTAGTTCTCTATTGGGATTTAAGCTCATGACCATAAGGGAGAGCATGGTAAATTTGATAAACTCTGGCTTGGTCCTTACCAGATTTTTGAAATTCTGGGAGATAATACCTTTCACTTGAAAACCCTCATGGGTGAGGATATCCCGATGCCTGTCAATAGGTAGTATCTGAAGCATTATTTTAAACCTTGAGCTATTTGCAACTCATCTTGTACATAGCTTAGAGTAGGTTTCCTTTTTTCTTTTGTTTTCTTGTTTTTTCTTTGGTTTGTTTTGCTTTCCATTTTGGTTTTTTTGCTTTTGGTTTCTTGCTTCCTTGGGGTTATTGCATTTGTATAACAACCTATTTGCTTGGGATTATTCTAGGAATTTCTTTTGAAAACTCTGATCAATTTTTCAAAGTCGGCTAGTGGAATTTTTTATCTAATGTCCCTTATACTTAGAATTAGAGTCACTTGTTTGGATAAACCTTGGAATATATTTGGGTCTCACACCTTTAACACTAAAAATAAATTCTGGAGTTGCATAGGGTTCTTGGGTAATTTGGCCTGGTGAAAAATATTATATTATGCTTTAGTGCCACTATTTTCCTCATCCTTGAGTGTGAGTTTCATTACTTACGAAGGTGAAAGAGAAAAATTCTATAAAGTTAAAAAAAAAGGAAAGAGAAAAGGGAAAATGTTGAAAATCTAAGAAATATTCACTTTGTCAGGGGTATCCTAGTATCTCTACCAGGGCTATAGATGCCTAACTGGCAGTAGAGCTATGCTTGGGAGGGTCACAATGTTAACCTCGTCAGGGCTATGGCCACCTGACTAGCAACGAGGCTCTATCCAGGTTGCTTTTGGAGTTAGAAGTTTTATGTAGCTTGGTCAGATTTGCCTAGGTTCCCATTGTATCTAAGGAATAGGAAATAAATGTACAATACACACACTTGGACCCTAGTATAGGAAAAGGTCTTCTTGCTTGTGGTTTCTGAAACTTTGTTCATAGGTGTCCTGAGGAGAGGATGGAAACCAAAGATTATGGTTTTTTGATTCTAGTTTGTTCTTGAAATTCTCTGGACCATTTCCTCAATGGAGTCGCCATTTGTTGTGCAGTTTTTTTTGCACACACACCCCGTTGAAGTAGGGACCCTCATTTTTTTTGGTTTTTGGGTGTCTTGGCTTCCTTTTTTTTTTGGAATTTTTCTTGCTTGGGCACGTTCTTTGACAGTCATCTTTCCAGGTTGGAGTGGCCCATTTGTAAATTTTGTTGAAAATATTAGGATCTAAGTGCATTCCGAACTTTCCACCATTTTTGAGAAAACCAGTTTCCTTCGGATTTTCTTGGTTTTCCTTCAAATCCTGGAGGTGGTTTCCCTTTCAAAAAAATCAACAAAAATCTGTCGTGTCCAAATTTCTCTGAACACCATGGCTCTGTCAGATTTCTAGATTTTGGTCTTTGTTGTCTTGTCGTAGACATTAATGGTGATTATGCGACTTTTGGGGCAATGGTATATTGAATTTTGGGAATTAATTCACCATTTGAGTTATTTATTTGCATGTCATTTGAGTTTGGAGTGATGGAGCTTGTAGCGTGCTGCTAGATCCTGCATTTCAGAGCTATTTCAAGTGCTACATTTGAATTTCATGAGCATTGCTCGTATCTTGCTCGTGTTTGTGGGTTGCTTGTTGGCATCACTAGTTCTAGATCTTTTTCTCTCATGGTATGTGGATATGCTTCTTTCCTCTATTGGTCTTCAATTAATTTTCTTTATATGCTTTCCTGTCATTCATTGCTTCATCATTTTCGTGTGTGTATGCGTCATGGCGGGGGTTTATGGGGTCTACCCGGTTGATCATTGAACATTTTTTTTGGGTTGATCTTTTGTTGTTGTTCTCGGGGCTTTTTTAAATTTATCCCAAATTCCCTATATTTTTTTGTAAGAAAGTCATGCCTGGTTTTTTTGTGCTCCCATGGCGAGGTTTTTTAGGGTTTCTCGACCTAGGGGATAACCAATCCCTCCCGAATTGTTGAGAGGTGAGCTTTAAATTCATGATTGATCTATTGGATGTCTAGGTAAAGTTTTTGTTGAGTTGTAGGTCCTACCTCCATGCTCATTCTATCCATTTTGGTAAGGATGATTGAAACGTGGGTAAGTTTGGGTTTTCGGCGTCTTTGCGGAATTCTGCTTCCTCCATATTTCCCGGAATTTTCTCCTTTCTTTTATTTTTCCACTTGAGCCAAACTTTTGTCTGCCTCGTAAAAATCCAGTTCCTTCATATTTTCTTGATGTCTATGGTTGGGTCATTCCACCAGATTCATGCTTTGATGGTAATTAATCTTATTCCTACTAAAATCCGCTTCCATCGGATTGTCCTGGATGTCTCATATGAGGGATTTGCTTATTGTTAATATACTAAAGTGATCAAATTAACTTACGCTAAGTATTTCTAAGTTTATTCCTTTGTTGTGATGATCAATTGAGTGATATTAATGGGGTTTTATGTTTTCCTCGCTAGATTCCATCTGGTCCGGATTTCCCTAGAATTCCTCTGCAATTTGGATTCTGCGAGGGGGGCTAAAAACCCAAACTTTGAGATATGGGTATATTTCATTTTTTGTTTCTCTTGGATATCACTTTGGTTATATTTACTTGTTTACAGGCAAGATCAGGACAAGATGTTATTGGTCATGGCAAGGGAAAGGCAACAGATCAAAGTGCAAAATTTTTTACTAGCTCTAATGTAGAAAAGGTAAAATTGGATATAAGGAGTAACATTCATGAGAGCAAGTTGACTTCTATTTGGTCAGGAATCACCAATACCAATGTGGGTATGTGAGATTATGAGGAATTCAAAGTTGAAATGGTAGCATAGAGCCTCCCTTTGCTAGCTAAAAGAGCACATGTAGTAGGTTTTCCTTCCACTGTGTAGTGTTATGAGTTGGTGCTTGAGTGTGACAAGAATTATGACAGAGGGACACAAAGGATAACTGGTCCTGAGGAAAGGATTGTGGTAGGATTTAGTCATGTGTCCATTTCTAGGACTTTTGATATGCTTGATAGGTCACATGTGGTGGCTTTTGATATAGACACAACAAGGAAATACTATGAATAAAATGTTGTCAAGTCCTAGCAGGTAATCAATTCTTGGTTGGAGAAGCCCAAGTCTCATTTCTCTAAATTTCCAAAGAAGCTATTCAGACTCAAGTTCAAAAGGGAGTACTACAATGTCATCACTCTCCTCAGCAGGTTGGTAGGGTTGAAGAGTGCAAGAGTGTTCGAGAGTTGTATGTTCAATGTCATTGCTTAGATAGAGTAGGGTATAGATTACCACTGGGCAGGTGCCATAACTACAATGATCCATGAGTAGTTGTGTAATGTCTTGCAAACCAAGACTTTCACCATGACCTCCTACCCAATGTATGCATTGGAAATATTTCATCCATATAAGGGGTTGAGCACTAGAGGTACATTTGGACAGGATGCAATACATGAGGTGTATCCACAATTGCACCTAGCAAGAGGAAGCTATAGAAGGGAAAATGATGCTTTCACAATGTATATTACCAAGTTGGTGCAAGGTGCAGAGCATGTGAGGATTTCTGACAAGGCTAAAGAATTTATAAGGAGGTATGGGGCATGGTTTATCCAGTTCCCTACTTTCTCTTACATTAGGATTGATGGTTGTTAGAGGGCTCCATACAGACTCCTGAGGTACCCCACTGATCATATTATATTGTCGGAGGCCACTAGGAAAATTTGTGACTTTGACATAATTGTAAAGGGAGACAAGCATAAAATAGGATTTGGGAATGATTTTCCATTGAAGATAGGAACAAGTGAGGGTTTTCCTTCTATTCAGTCTGCTCATGCTTCTAAGGAGGAAATGAGTACTTTTGGCCTCTCTTTTCATTCTAAGAGAGCAAGGTTTGATATCACTAGTGAGGCACCAAAGAAGGCCAGTAGGGTGTACAACCATAAGGCCAGTATTGAAGATTATTGGGCTAACCTTGGTGATGAATTTGAGGTTGGGAAGAGGAAATTATTTAGGTTGCCAGTGGATTTAGTAAGGTTATATGATGTGAAGGCCATCCCTAACCAGGTGGAAGAATATGGAAATTTAATTCAGGGTCATATCTTCGAGGCCGTGAAAGACAAGCCAGTTGGATATTTTGACTGGTTGGAAGAAGATAAAATAGAACTAGATCAAATCATGACTCCTGTGATCAAGTACACTAAAATGTGGCTGAAACACAAGATTCTAGAGCTTGAAAGTGAAGGTATCCAATGCACTTTTGATTTGATGGGAGACTTGGAGTCTCATTTTTCTTTTGAGAAATCACACGAATAGAATCCTAAGGGTAAGGAAAAGGTGGATTCCCCTTTCAAGATTCAGGTCAAGGATGTTCAAACTAAGAAGGTGGCAGAGGTAGTTAAGCAAAGGAAACCTATTTCCAAGAATAGAAGGCATGTATCTAGGAGAGAAGCTAACAAGGATAAAGAAGAAGAGGAAGAGGTAGATGTTACTCATCCATTCACAGAGAGATGAAGGCTTGCGAGGTTGTCACAGAAACAAGAGGAAGCTTCTAAAACTGATAAGGAAGTTGAGTCACCTGTGGTCAAGGTAGAGAGTTCAAGGGAAAGAGCACAAGTATATATGAGGTGGTGAAGGACTCCTTCCCCAAAGGATGTGTAACTCAAATTTTTCAGAATTGTGGAAGATGCTAATTGCTGCACAAGATTAAACATCAATTCTAATCTAAATAAAACAACAAAGAACGATAAGTAAGCATGATTAATCTAAACTAATAAAAACTAGAATGATCTCACCGAATATGAAAATACTTCCTCGATTTATCTCAATTGCCCTTCTCCATCTTGCTGTATTGTTATTCTTGCCCTCAGATTTTTGTGTTTGAATGCAAGCATAACTTCATCGAGTGTCTCAGCAAAATATCAAAGATTGTTTTTCTTCTCAAAAGTGTATAATGATTTCGGGAGGAGGAATAATGATCATGACAGGCCATTTTATAGATTTTGTGTTTTCAAATGATTGACTCAGATTGAAAGAGAGATTGACGGATGAGATTGATGAATGTCATGCGATGAGTTATGTGATAGATAGAACGTGAGTTAGAACGTGAGTTCAACTATAGGTAAAGACTAATTTTAGAACATGAGTTCCAATCTTCATCTTCAAAAAAAGAAATAGACTTTGTATGCAAAAGCCAAAGTTAGAAGTTGGAGAATAAATGCATGATAAATGCATGTGAATGCAAACTTGAGTTAGTTAATTAAATAAAGATATTTAATTAATAAATATAGATCATGCATATGAGTTGGAACTAGTTAATCGACTAGTTGTGATGGAGAGTTCTCTCATAGAGATAACTCGAGTCAGACGATAAGTGCATGTAAGAGATAACTGAATGTTAGAGAAATGTGACATAATTAATTAAATAATGAATTAAATGTTAATTTAATTCAACATTCGAAATATGAGACTTTTAATTAAATAAATAAAGTAATTTATTTAATTTGATTGTTGAAAAGGATAAATGAATAATTAAATAATAAATATTTAATTATAGATGAAAAGGGGTTAAATGAATAATTAAATAAAGATATTTAATTATAGTTGGAAAAGTATGATAAAGGGGAATTAAATAATAAATTATTTAATTGATAGATAAAGGGGGAAGAGTTAATTAGTTTGCAACATAATTAAATAAATATGATTTATTTAATTAATTAAGCTGAATAAAGGATGATTATGAATTAATGAATTAATTAAAAAGGGTATTTAATTAATAGAGGAAATATGTGTTAGAAAGGAAATTAAATAATTGACATTATTTAATCAAGACGACAGATTATAGAAAATTATGTTGAAATGTGTACTCGCAGGCCTAGAGCAATTTTCGGTATCTATAGGATGCTGCAATGAAGGAGGATGTGTGAGTATCTGCTCCCATTACTTAACAGGAAATAATTTCCCTTCCTCAAGATACTAGCAATGTAGAAGAAGAACCAAGGAAGGATGAAGATCCTAAGGACTTGGGTGAGAAGGAATTTT
Organism: Sequoiadendron giganteum; assembly: GCA_007115665.2. Classification (NCBI taxonomy): domain Eukaryota; kingdom Viridiplantae; phylum Streptophyta; class Pinopsida; order Cupressales; family Cupressaceae; genus Sequoiadendron; species Sequoiadendron giganteum. The sequence goes on from CM021102.1 coordinate 118,696,135, forward strand.
AGGAAGGGGACCTCTATAGTGCAGAGGCTAAAATTGACAAGGTGATCCAGTCCCCTTTGGTAACCTATGTGAATTCACCTATGGGAGAGTAATTGAGAAAATCTCCTCAACATGAGGAGATACCAGCTAGGATCCCTTCACCAACATAGGTTGTTGTAGAGGAGCAGTTGTTCAACAAAGAAGATCCAGTTAGGGATATCCCTAGTGTGCCAAGTGTTGAGAAGGATCCACCAAATGACTAGTAGGAGTAGGATAAGCAAGATACAGTGGTGATCAAGTCCACTATTCCAATTTGGCTAGATAAAGATTTGAAGAGTAAACAGGTAATAGTATAAGATGCTCCTCCTAATTGGGATGACTTAATGGCCAATGTTGAAAAGGGAAATGTTGTGCAGTTTTTTGCACACATGTCCCACTGAAAGTGGGAACCCTCGTTCTTCATTTTTTGGTGTTTGGCCCTTCTTTTTCGGGGTTTTTACTCTCTTTTGGCCCATCCTTTAATGTCCATCTTTCCATTTGAAGTGGAAAACTTATGAATTTTATTGAAAATCTTGGGTCCTAAACGCATTCCGGAGTTTTCACTGTTCTTGGGAAAATCCGCCTAGGCTGGATTCTCTCTATTTTATTTCGATGTCCGAAAGTAGCTGCCTTTTGACTCGGATCCGGGAAAATATGTCTAGTCCGGATTTCTCCAAAATCCATTACCATGTCGAACCTTTGGGTTTTTGTGGTAATGGGTATCATGTCGACCGCATTAATGGCATTTCTGCGGATGTTTTGGGGCTTTGATAAATTGGATTTTGGGAATTAATTGATCATTTGAGTTTGTTTATCTGAATATCATTTGAGCTTGAGTCTTGAAGCTTCTGGTGTTTTGCTAGATTATGGATTTCAAAGCCATTTTGACTGTTGCATTTGAGTTTGTGTGCGTGGATTATATCCTGTTTGCATTTGATAGTAATTTGTTGGCATCATCGGTTCCAACCCTTTCGCTCTCATGCTATGTTGATATGATCCTTTTCTCTATTGATTTTGAATTGCTTCACTTCATTTTCTTTCTGGTCCTCCATAGTTTCCCGATTTCCTCGGGTATGTGCATCATAACTAGGAATTTTGGGGATTTTCGTTGTTGTACTAGTCTGCTTGGGTGGTCATTGAATGTTTATTCTTAGTCTGGTATTGTTTCATTTGGGCGTTTTCTTGGATTGGTCTTAAACTTTCCATTTTAGTGTGTGAGTAGGTTGTGCCTGGTTCTTTATGCTTTCATGGTGAATTTTTGGGGTTCTTAACCTAGGGCATGGCCAATCCTCCTCTAAGTGATGTGAGAAGTGTTCTAAATTCATATTTGATCTGTTGGATATATAGGTTAGGTCGTTGTCGGGGTGCAGGCCTTAGATCCAGAGTTATTTGAATAATTTTGGTGAAAGTAAGAAATATGTGGATGGGTTTGGGTTTTCGAGGTTCTCACAAAATTCTGCTTTCCTCGGATTCCCCTCAGCCTTCCCTATTATTTATATTTACCACTTTTTCTCGGATTTCGTCTATCTTGCCAAAATCTGTTTCCTTTGGATTTTCTCGGTGTTCGTAGTCGGTTCGTTTTGCTGATTTCATTCTTTAGTGATGATATATCTGGTTCTCGTCAAAATCCATTCCCTCTAGATTTTACCGAGTGTTTCGTGTCTCCTCCATTCTCCTGGGTTAGTTATAACTATTGTTGTTTTTACCAAAATCCATCTCTAGTGGATTTTTTTGGGCTTTTTGGGAAAATATTGAATTTTATGATTATGAGGGACTTGTTTATTAATGACATATTTGATAGATTAAATGAAATTATGCTAAGTGTTTCTAATGTTACTCCTTTTTTAAATTGGTGGATTTAAATGATGTTGTGGGATTTTGCATGCTTGGCTTGCTGGAATCAGCTTGGTCAGGATTTTCTCAAAAGTTCTCACTAGTGTGGAATCCGCGAGGGGGGCTAAATCTTGAACTTTAGGATATTGAATTCCTACACTTCTTGTTTCTTGTGGATCTGATTGTGGTCATCTTTATTTTTTGGCAGGCAGGATTAGGACAAGATGTTGCTGGTCGAAGCAAAGGGAAGGCATCAGATCCAAGTGCAGATACTTCGGCCATCTCAGATGCAGAGAAAGTGAAATTGGACGTAAGGAACCAAATTCCTGAAAGCAAGGTGACTTCAATTTGGTCAGGAATCACAGATACCAATGTAGGTATGTGGGACTATGAGGAATTTAAGGATGAGATGTCAGCACAGAGCCCTCCTTTGTTGGCTAGGAGAATAGTGGACTCCGCATTGGCTCATGTAGCAAGTTTCCGTTCCACACTGCAGTGTTATGAATTGGTGCTTGAGTGTGCTAGAAATTATGATAGAGGGACACAAAGGATAATTAGTCCCCAAGGAAGGATTTTGGCTGGATTTAGCCCTGTATCCATTGCAACGACTTTTGATATGCCTGACCAATCACATGTGGTGGATTTTGATATGGATGGTGCCAGGAATTACTATGAAGAAAATGTAGTTAAGTCTTAGTAGGTGATTAACTCTTGGTTGGGGAAGCCTAAGTCCTATTTCTCCAAGCTACCTAAGTAACTATTCAGGCTCAAGTTTAAGAAAGAATGCTATAATGTCATCACTCTTCTTAGTAGGCTGGTGGGGTTGAGGAGTGCTGGTGTGTTTGAGACTTGGATGTTCAATGTAATTGCTAGAATGGAGTAGGGAATTGATTATCACTGGGTAGGTTTCATTAGTGCACTGATTCATGAGAAGCTATGCAATGTCTTGCAAACCAATGCTTTTACTATGACCTCCTACCTAGTGTATTCATTAGCAAGACTTCACCCATACAAGGGGTTAAGAACTAGGGGTACCTTTGGACAGGATGCCATTTATGAGGTGTATCCATAGTTGCACCTAATTGGAGGAAGCTATAGGAGATCTAATGATGATTTCATAATGTACATCACCAGATTGCTCCAAGGTGCAGAGCATATGAGAATTTCTGACAAGTCAAAAGAATTGATAAGGAGATATGGGGCATGGTTTATCTAGTTCCCCACTTTCTCCTACATTAGAATTGATGGTTTTCAAAGGGCTCCCCACAGACTCCCTAGATACCCTACTTATCATATTTTATTGTTGGAAGTCACTAGGAAAATTTGTGACTTCGACATTGTTGTGAAGGGAGAAACGCACAAAACAGGTTTTGGGAATGACTTCCCCTTAAAGATAGGAATGAGTGAGGTTTGTCCTTCTATTCAGTCCGCTCATGCATTTGAGGAGGAGATGAGTAATTTTGGCCTCTCTTTCCATTCCAAGAGAGCAAGGTTCAACATCACTGGCAAAGCTCAAAAGAAGGCCAATAGGGAATACAACCATAAGGCCCATATTGAAGATTGCTAGGTTAACCTTGCTGATGAGTTTGAGGTAAGAAAGATGAAGTTCTCTAGATTTCTAGTGGATTTGGTAGGGCTATACAATGTGAAGGCCATCCTTGACTAGGTGGAAGAGGATGGAAATGTAATCTAGGGTCATGTCTATGGGTCAGTAAAAGATAAGCTAGCTGGAGAAGTTGACTAGTTAGAGGAAGAAAAGATTGAGTTAGATCAAATCATGACCCCGGTGATCAAGTACACCAAGATGTGGCTAAAGCACAAGATTCTAGAGTTGGAGGTTGAAGGTATCTCATGCACCTATGATCAAATGGGAGACTTAGAGTCTCACTTTGCTTCTAAGGAGTCACTTGAACCAGATCCTAAGGGCAAGGAAAAGGTGGATTCTCCTTTCAGAATCCACGTAAGGGATGTTCAAGTGGAGAAGGCTGTAGATGTAAGTAAACAGAGGAAGCCTATTGCTAAGAAGAGGATACATGCCTCGAGGATAAAAATATTGATAAGAATAGAGATAAAGAGAAAATAGATAGGTGATATTAGATTGACATAGGGTTTATTCTCAAGCAAGTGTTGTAACCGAAAATTGGAATTGTTGCTATTTTGGATGATTTAATATAAGAGAGATATTGTGGTTTGGTATCTATCTTGTGGAATTTCATCTGGCATGGTTCTTGTTGTTCTATCTTTGAAATTGCTTATAATTTTATAGTTAAATGGTTTGGTAATGCTTAGGGTTTCATGTTTGGAATGTTTGCAGTGATCTCTAGTCCATACTTTTTGTAGTTAGTTGATTGTTAGCTACTTTTCAAAGTTATCCTGGACTTAAAATTGTGCTTAGTTCAGTTATAAGGATTTGTTAATCTCAATTTCAATAGGATTGGCTGAATGAATGTTTGTGATTTGAAAATTTTTAAATACCTTAGAAGATTGCACTATTTCTATGAAATTGCAGATTCATCTGGGTTAAAGAGGGAGTAGTTTATGAGAGATCGATCCATTTTGAGCATTTTATCTTTGGCATTTTCAATCTTAGGGTTAGAAGTAGTCTTATAATCATCTTTGAAAGCTTTATCTTTTGTTGTTTATTTATTATCAGGGTTCAAATCATGATTCCAAGTATCAATTCATTGTTTAGATCTGATAAATTCAAAGTCTAGTGTTTGCTTGTAGTAAGGTCCCATTGTGATTACCAGCATTTTCACATTTATCACTGAGTTGTTTTGTTGCATTGTCAAGACCTGACATTAGAGACCTTGGGGTTGTCTCTTTTCCCATAGATATTTACCTTTCAAGAGAGATAGGATATCATATTCTGTCTGAGTTTTTGTTGTGCAAAAAATACCATCAATAGGAAAGACTAAGAAGAAGGCTAGGGTTGTGTCCCAGATTGAGAGAGATGGGTCAGGCAACAGAGTGGCTCACATTGCTACCCCTTCTCTAGATAAAGATAGAGATAATGTAACTATAGAAGATTATCATGTGCAAACTATTGAATTAGGCCATGCTTCTATGGAACAAGATATTGAGGAGTATGAAGGCTCTAGTGCTATATTTGTGGGTAGATTGAAGAGGGTTTTTACAAACGAGGCATGAGTTGGAGAGAGAGAATGAGAAGTTGAAGAAGTATTTGTAGGAGTTGATGAAACCCTTGTAGTCCACTAGCTCTTCCTCCTCTGCTATAGGTTTTTGGCCCTAGGAAACCATTTCTGAGCCTGAGAAGATGAAAGGCACCACACTTGCCACAGTTGCTTGGTTACAAAGAGTTCAAGCCAAAATAGATGTTTCCATTAAAGATATCTTGTCGACTTAATGGTATGCCATGAGGTGCGTAGACTGGTTGGAGGCTTTTCTTGCTCAAGACAAAGAGGATATTGATCTCCTACTACAAAAAACAAAGACAATCATGGATTTTACAAAAGACAAATTGGTAAAGAGTGGGATTCTTCCCTTTCCAAGAGTTTCTGAGCCTTGGGAATGGTTCGAGATCTCACAGATGAGGCAAAGGGTCTTAAAGAAGATTAACAAGCAAGGGAAACTGATTGGGGACACTTTGATTGGTATTTATAAGAAGTGTATCTCCTTCTTGGAGATCATGACAGGAAGGGAGAAGTTTTCTCCAAAGCATCTTAATCTAGAGAAACTCAGAAAATGGTGGAGAGATATTTATTCTCCAATAAGTGAAGGTCCAGCCATTGAACATCAACTAGATGATGCTACAACCTACATTGTAGTTATTGACATGTATTTAAATAATAGGGTTGAGTGGGACGGTACAGTAAGGCAGGCAAGGGATGACATTAAGTCTCTTGAAACAAGAGTTAGGGTTTTTCCTATACCACCTATTGTTGAGTTGGATAGGGTGTTGTTAGCCGTGCATGGTGAAGAAGACTGAGCTAAAGACAAGGATGGGAAGTAATTATATGGAGTTACATCAAAGTTTGTGCTTCCCATTGTCCACATGCATTCAGCCGACCTTTTTGTGACCTTAGGCCGACTTGGATGAAATTGGTGCAAATTGCACATTTCATATGATATTTGAATATCTTGTAAGGCCGGCCTCTTGTGTGGCATGTTTTTATTGTAAAATCTTATTTTTGAGCCAACCTATCTTAGGGTTTCTCTATAAATTGGGCATGTTGCTTCGTATCAAGATATATAGAAGTAATTCATGATAGGCATAGAGAAATAGAATAAAGATTTCTTTATTTGAGTGAATTAGGGTTTATGTTCAAGCAAGTATTGTAACAAAAAGTTGTAATCGTTGCCATTTTGGATGACGTAATATAAGAAGGGATATTGTGATTGGTATCTTTCTTGTGTCAAATTTTATCTGGCATGGTTCTTGTTGTTCTATCCTTAAAATTTCTTAAGATGATAGTTAAATAGTTTGGTGATGCTTATGGTTTCATGTTTGGAATGTTTGTAGTGATCTCTAGTCCATACTTTTGTAGTTAGCTGACTGTTAGCTGCTTTGCAAAGTTAGCCTGGGCTTTAAATTATGCTTATTTTAGTTATAAATGTTTGTTCATATCCAATAGTATTGTTTTGAATATTTTTTATGATTTGAAAATCTTAAAATACCTTAGAAGATTGCATTATTTCTATGAAAATTGCAGATTTATCTAGATCCAACAAAAAATAGTTTATGAGAGATCAGTCCATTTTGAACATATCATATTTGGCATTGTCCGTCTTAGGGTTAGAATTAGTATTAGAATTATCTCTTAAACTATTATCTTTTGTTATTTATTTTATTATCTGGGTTCAATTGAGGATTTCAAGTATCCATTCATTGTTTAGATCTGATAAATTCAAAAGCCCAATATTTTCTTATAGTAATGTCTCTTTGTGATTACCAGCATTTTCACATTTATCACTGAGCTGTTTTGTTGCACTATTAAGACCTAACATTAGAGACCTTGGGGTTATCTCTTTTCCCATAGAGATTCCCCTTTCAAGAGAAATAGGATATCATATTATGTTTGAGTTGTTGTTGTGCAGAAAACACCATCAAAAATATGCATCTCCTTTTCATCCTTGCAATTTCTCTAGAAGTCTTCGACATTATGCAGGTGGAAATAATCTACCCCCACCATCTTCCCTAGTTTACCTTACAGATCCATCCACGGCCTAGCAGTATAGAGATTTAAATTGTATTCATTCAACTCCTTGTTAGAGTTTTCCTTACATCGAGAAGTATGGAGCTCATGTTTCCCTTGTCCAAAGGAGAGGGGGTAGGGTACCCCTTCCTTAAGCTTGTCACTCATAAGGGTGTGCAATAATTGCAGCTACTTGGAGACCTCAAGTAGTATTATCTATTCATTACAATATCTGGGCAGCTTATATGGTTTATCTAAGAACCCTTCGGCTCGGATGTAAGTGAATTTCAGAAATTGTATAAATAGGAATCCAAACTGATGGATGAAGGCACTGCCACTATGTGAAATCCTCCTTTCAGGATCACCCCCATGAAATCTGATGATGTGGCTTGTGAAGGCATCATTGACCCTGTAGTATTCCCTCTTGAAAGTTCTATACTGAAGCTGAGGGTACTTTTCATACACCTTCAGCTCCATTCGTGAATCTAGATTAGGTGCTACAAATAGACCCCTATACTAGGCATGGTCAAATAGAAATTACACAAGGTATGACGTCATGTAAAACTTTGGAATTTTCTTTACTACCATAAACTGCTCATGTAGGCAGCCGCTGATCATTCCCTCCCAATAGAAATATGTGTCCCCTTGGATGATTTCTTCAATGAAATAAAATATCCAGTCTTGAAAGAATGTAGTGGTCGGAAGGCCCATGATCTTGCTCAGAAGATTCACTTTGTTATAGTAATCTTTAAATAATTTCCTTCGGTATAGTTCATGGGGGACCTTATTAGCACCTGGGGGGATCTTCATCCCACATTTGCTTGCCATATTCCATGGATGTTTGCTCCATTTTTCTGAAGGTAGGGATGTGGAAGGTATGTCCTATGGATTTGGTGGACAAGTAAGCCAATACATTTCCATCCCTATCCACTATTTTTCTAGTCTCTTCTTGGTATGCCTCTCTACAGGCCATTACAAGTTTAGGAGGAATAAGAGCTGGCATGAATCCTGCAGCCTTGGCTAATCAAAACCTCTAATTTTATGGGAATTATCCGTCTTGGGGTTGATCCTAACCCTTTTTTTGAACTCATCAATGTCTATGTCACCCAAGTTGGTATATTAAATATCTTTCCACTCCATGAGGACCTTGGAGTTAAGGGGCTCCCCTTCAAACTTGTACTTCATTTCATATTTGTCTTCCTTGACCCGAGGAGCCTTTGTGACCCTTTTTCCTTTATCTTTCTCTATGGCCGCCCCCAAGGATCCAACAACTGGTTCCATATATCCTGCAACCAATGGAGCACTAAATGATACGAGCATAAATTCTAAGGAATGCTAGCCAATATCCTACAAAATAGTGTTAGATCAGATAATTCTTGCATAAAAATGATTTAAAGATTACCTTCACATCCCATTTTGGGGAAATTGGCTAATGCAAGCTTAGGGGTGTGGGCTTTCCTAGGTTGGAAGTTGTTTCAGTGTCTATCATTAAAATGGAACTGGCAGGATGAAATCTCATAGATGAGGTTCTACATTGTAGGATTTGTGGGATTGGAGGATGTAGACGGACATGGAAGGACACACAATATTGGTCATCTAGAATGACAAAGAGGGAATGGTGGCCCGTAGACAGAGTCTCGTGGTGTCGGGCCTACGGAGGGTTCTAGTTGACTATCTCCCACTTAATCTTTGATTTTTCTTTAGCTTGGAAGTGAATGAAACATCGGGTTCCATAGGGTGGGAAGACAAGGGTTATAGGCCATTAGGAATGACGAAGGAGACAGAAATTTTTACGAATGGAATTCCACAAGACCTCACCCATGAAACTCATGACTCAGTCATTTTTGGTGCAATTTTTAACCTTCAGGGGCATTTTCGGAAGCGGGGTCTAATAGGTGAGAGCACAACACCAGAAGGAAATTTAAAATGATAGGGGAGAAACAGCTAAAATTATTCGAAGGTCCACATCGGAAAGCCCGAGAGGGGTGGTGAACAACTCTTTTATTAGTTTATTTTTTAGTCGTATGGATGACGAAGGGAGGTGTGAGATCTTACCTATGACACGATGGGTTGGAGAGGCCATTTGGAACAATAGGATTTAAGTTCTTTTAGCAGGTGGAAACCCACATCATCAGAACTGACGGGTCTGATGGATGCACCGCTCGATTTAAGGCATGTATTTGTCAATCACTGAAGTGGAACTCGATAGTCAGATGGGCGTGAAGAGATGGTCATTCCAAACAATGTTCCAAAAGAGTGAAATGGCTATGAAGACCTACATTGGTGAGTCTACAAGGGTTGAAAGATGTGCCCTTTGATTCATGGAGGTCTGACTTAGATGATAGAGATCTGAGGTCATCTTGTGAAGGCATACCCGGCAGGGTCGATAGCCAATTTTAGAAGTTTACATTTTCATGAGAGAGGGGACGACCAAGAAGGGGACCGGGCCCAATAGTATGGGTGTCGAATGATAGCGGAGCCCCCAAGTTCCAAATGGCATCAAATCTCGATCTCAAGGTATTTTGAGTGTTTTTAATTTAGGGGTTTTGTTGGGAGGCCACCGCTCTACCTAGTTTAGATGTTTTTACTCGAAAAACACTTGATCATTTTAGCAATTTAGAAGAAATGGAGATGGTGCAGAAAACAAAAAACTTACTTGATTATCCTACATAGAATACTCATGAACTCCTTTCGAAAGATTCACAATTTGGTAGATGCAAGCTATGGGCATGATGACGATGATGGCTAAGGTCTGACTCTTGACTGTAAAGAGAATTCGGTGAAAATGAGAGGTCTAGTTCAGTATTTATAGGGAATTTGAGCATTTAATGCCCATAATTAATGTTTGTATGAGGGTCGACGAGTATTTGAAGAGTCATTTTAGAGTGGCATCAAGGATGGTAGATTTGACATGCAGGTGGCCATCAAGTGATTGTCGCTCAGAATAGTCATTGATGGAAAAGAGCCAATAGGGGTGTGGGTCCCACGAGGTGGGTGGATGCCAGGTGTCCGCCATCTAGAACAACGAAGAAATTAGGGAATCCCACATATGGTGGCCTATATGGGCAGACCCGCACTAGCCCAAGGATGCTAGGTTCAATCCTTTAGGACTTAGAGAATTTAATGGGGGAAAAAATGTGATTGACCCAAGGCGATTCTTCAAGGGCTCCTCAATCACATATAACTCAAAATAGGGGCATGCAAAATGAAGTGAAGAAAAAATGGCTCGGCATAGACAAAAAAGAGAGGACCCCCATTCAGAATGAGGTGTTTGTGCTATAGGCACAACAGGTTCCTTGAAAAAGCTAAATTATAGTCTTGGTTAAACTTTAGGTGGTAGGTAACCTCTTTTTAGAATCTTCCAACATTGATTACCTTAGAAGTTTGCTTAAAATTTTGCATACTTAGAAATTGGAATCCTAGCATAACATATTCATTTTAGAAATACCTTATTTTCCAAAAAATACCAAAAAAATAGCAGCATTCATTTATTATATCCACAAAATCCTAAAAATATAGACTAGAACATATCTTTCTTAGACATAGTTTTATATCACCTCATTTTGAGCAACATATTTCATGGTCAAAACAAGGTCTAAATATAAATAGAGAGAAATGGTTGATCCACAGGACTTCATTAATCACTTTTCGAACATACCATCAGGGATAACAAGACCTCATAAAGCCTTGCTCGAAAAATTTGTCACTAGAGACACACATGGACAGATTTTTGTAGAATACATAACTGTTGTTGTCCAAGATCCATAATTTGCATCTTTTGTAGATAAGTTTTTGGAAAATGATCCTCAAAGGTATCTAGCAAAGTTGTTAGTCGAAGGTTCCATGTTACCTCTAGGATTTGACATCCACACCTTGAAAAATTAATCTACTCAAGGGACAAAAACCATTCCATCGAGTGTCTCTATTCCTTAGATTACTACAACTATACCATCTAGCATACCTACATAAACTTCCACAACAATACACACAACACCATTTGGTATAACATAAGGTCTAAATTTTGTTGAAGGAGCATCATCATCAAACCCCTTTGGCACAAAAATTGGAAGTAAAAGGCCTGAAATTGGCACAAACATGACATAGGCCATACCACAGATCAACACCAATACAACCATTCCACAAATAGGGGTGATACAAAAAAGACTTATACCTACACCAAATCAGAACCCATCACAAAATATTGCATTTCAGAACACTTACATTGATCCTAATAACCCAACCAACATGTCTTTGACATAGGTAGATAAACTGCAAAATCAAATTCAAGCCCTCCAATAGAAAATGGACACTATGTCAATGTCGATAAAATGAACCATTTCAATGTAATATTTATGTCCATGTCCCTTTGACAAAGCACTATACATGACACCCTTCCCACATGAATATGTTATACCAAATTTTCCTAAGTATAATGGGAAAATGAATCCTCTAGAACGTATAAGGAAATTTTCCACAACATGCATGGACATCTCATATGACCCCACGTACCTTATGAGACTTTTTCCACAAACCTTTGTAGGGATAGCATGGGAATGGTTCTCTAAACTTCCATATGATATAAAATCATGGGGTGAATTTGCTGAAATTTTTTTGGAACACTTTACCTTCAACATTGAAAATGATATCATGATAGCTACCTTGTGCCACACCACACAAGAATAAGGAGAAAAGTTCACAACCTTCTTTCAAAGATGGAGGATTTTAGCTAGTCAATTTCCTATTAAGATACCAAAAAAATAAAAAGTCACAATATTCCATGAAAATCTTCATCCAAAACTATGAAGTGACTTAACAGTACACTATTGTACCTCTTTTATTGACTTAAGTGCAAAAAGGCATAATACTTGAGAAAGCCCTCATTGAAAAAGGGGAAATTATGATTCTAGGTAGGAATCCAATTGTTCAACACCAAAACACCCCCAATGATAGAAAAAAAATTTGGTCTAGAAAAAAATGCAACTAATGATGATATTGTTGATGCTAAAACCCTACATGCAAGATCAGTCACCATGCTCAGAGGATACAACCCATCTCATGACATATCCAGAAGTTCTAATCAAAGTTCCAGTTTTGTCCAAAATACACAACAAAAATGACCATAGAGGAGATTTCCAAAACGTTAGTTTACCCCCTTAGGGGAACCAATCAAGATAGTCTTTAAAGAACCGATAAAAAATAAACTCATACAACCTCTAGAGCCAAAATAGTATGATCCTAGATAGTTTAAACCCTCATGGTGGGGTGGAAATTCCTTTTTTGATTACCATCAAACTAAAGGACATAGCCTACAACAATCTCTACAACTAAAGAACATTATCCAATATTTTGTTGCGAATAGAACCATAGAAGTCAATGGAAAAAATATCCCACAAATAGTGACCACAAGGTCTTCAGAGATCCATTACATGACCAAGGGAAAGGAAATTCTTCCAGTTTGGGAACTAAGACTAATACTTTGACCAATTATGCCAATAACAAATATTACTACAACCAAGGTAAGATCATAAATCATATTCAAGCTACTAATGAAAATATCCACACCATTACCATAAAGAAGAGTCGTGAATGTTCTGTCAATACATGTTGAACTAGGATAACCATTCCAGGTCCTTCATTGGATTCACAACCATAGCCTTCCAATCCTAAGTATAATTTACTTGACTAGTTGGGAAAGACCCCAACACAAATCTCCATCTTGGAACTATTGACCACCTGATCATCGAACCATTCTAGACAAATCCTTACAAAGCACAAATTTTCCCACCAACTTAGATGTCAATCATTTCAAAGAGATGGTAGGATATTTAACATATTCACAAAATGCTACCTTCTCTCAGTATGATTATTCAACTGAGAAGACCAACCATAATGACCCATTACAACTTGAAGTTCTTGTCCATCAAACCAAATTCAGACAAGTCTTGGTAGACAAAGGAGTAGGGTTGAATCTTTACACCTTGAAATTGGTTAAGGAATTAGGTTTCTCAGAACAATGTGTGGACACCACTAAGAGTATAGTCATTAAGGCATATGATGATGAGGAAAGATCATCCAAAGGATTTGTAATGCTCCCTATTAGGATTGGCCTTGCAGTTATGGAGACTAGTTTCCAAGTCTTGGATCTCATCCTTCCCTATAATTTGTTATTGGGTAGACCTTGGATACATGTTATGAAATCCATAACTTCCACTTACCATCAATGTCTCAAATTCTCGTACAATGGCACCAAGTTCAAAATTGATGGTGATCCAGATCCTTTCCAATATTGCACTACCCTACATGAAATACCACAACGATAGGTGCCTAAAAATCAAGAGGATTTATCCTCCATCTTATCCATGAATGTTGATCCATCAACTCTTTCCAAATCATATGCATCCCAAACACCATCACCCACTCCTAAGGTTGAGATCCAAGATAAGGGTTGTGGAGAATATCACATGAAAGCATCATATTATGTCAGCCATTTGATTCCTCCGAAGTCATATGGTTTACCCACAATAGATAGTAGACAATATATTGTTACAATACATGTCCCTCCTACAATGACTATCACAAAATGAGGAGAGTTCAGTAAAGAAGCTATGGATTAGGAAGATGTGATCTCTTGGTTATATAACAAAGCCAATGAAAACCCTCCACAATCTATCCAAATATCTAAGGATGAATATGGAAAAGGTTTCATGATAATGAAAAGGAAAGGATATGACAAACATAGTGGCTTAGGACTACATCCAAATGGAAGGACTAAACCAATCATTGTCTCTCAGTGACCAAAAGGCTTAGGGCTAGGCTTTCAACCAATTAGGATTGGTGTTCCTAGTACCTCAACACCATAACAAGAGGAAGTAAGTGCTTATGATGATATCGAGACATCCAATGAACCATATGACCCATTCCACTATGACTCCCCTGACTCAAATGAATATGAATGGGATTCCCTTTCCTCCACCAACATAATGGACCTAGATAAGTTATTTGGGGAACTTGACCAAATATTAAATACCTCACCCAAATCAACTGATTCTCATCCTCAAAAGTCCTTGAAAAAAAAAGAATGGCTCAAGATTAATTACTGGTAAACCCTTGATCCTACCTCTTGGGAATCTAACGAACCAACTTCTGATGACCTAGCCCTTATAGTTGTCCCACCTCAAAGTCTACATGTCCCTGAAAAAGAACAAAAAATGAGTTAGTCAAAAAAAATTGTGATCATGTCAACCAATCTATCCTCACCTTATCATCCTCCATATTTGATAACTCCGATGATGAAATGCCCCTCGTATATCCCCAACTTATTGATTGGGATCAACAAGGAACCCTCATCTTAGACATATTTGAGAATGATGAAACAATATCCGAGTTCATGAGACTATGAGACGACATATCTAGAGGTGATCATATGACTAGATTTACCATAGAAGTGGATAACATGGCATATTTTGGGGAGTCTTTTCACCCTTCCAGTCGCAAAATTTAAAACAAAAAGAATAACAATCAAAAAGACAAGTCCCTAGGTGAAAACCGAAAGGCACCTTTGGATGATGAAATAGTAAAAATAAAGGACACATCCAAAGGTGGAAACCTCTCAGAGGCACCCAAGGATGGAGGGTTGAAAATTCTCCTAGTTTCTAAAGAAAAGTCACCATTTTTAGTTGATTAATCTGTAGAAGTCAACATAAACATTGAAGATAACCCTCGTGCAATTTATTTTGCAGCATCTTTGACAGAGATAGAGCAACCAAAATTTTGTGAATTCTTTACAAAAGGACAAATTAATTTTGCCTAGTCATATGCCAACATGCATGGGTTGGATCCTAACCTTATATTGCATCATCCGCCATTGCAACTAGGTGTTAATCCCATGAAGAAAAATGCACCCACAAATTGCTCTACTTGTCAAAGTTAAACTTACGAAACTATTGGATGTTGGCTTTATAAAATCAATAGACTATGCCGAATGGATTTCTAATCTTGTGCTAGTGATGAAACCATCTAGGGGCATCTGAATTTGTATAGACGTTAGAGATATAAACAATGCATTTCCTAGGGATGACTTCCATTTTCCAAACATTGATATGATAGTGGAATTAACAGTAGGATATGAGATGTTATCCCTCATGGATGGTTTCTCTGGATATAATCAAATTAAAATCACACCTGAGGACAAGCACAAGACAAATTTTACATCTCCATGAAGAACATATTATTGGAACATCATGCATTTTGGGCTCAAAAATGTTGGAGCTACATACCAACGTGCCATGACAACTATATTTGATGACCTTGTACATACTCTCGTGGAAGACTATGTGGACAATCTAATAGCCAAATCATTGACAAGATTTGATCACTTGCAAGTCCTAGATAAGATATTTCAAAGAATAGAAGAATACAAAGGAAGGATAAATCCAAAAAATTGTGTCTTTGGCATTCAATTAGGAAAACTTCTAGGGTACATAATTTCTAGATGAGGCACTCAATTTGATCTAGAAAAAGAAAAATATTTAATGGGCATGCCTCTACCAACCAATATAAGTTATCTAAGAACACTACAAGGAATATTGTAGTCTATTAGATGATTCATAGTCCAGCTAGCAGATAAGATACATCCATTCCAAAACTTACTCAAAAAAGGGGTACCATTTGTATGGACAGACAAATTCCAAGAAGCTTTTCAAAAGATCAAGTATTATTTTCTTACACCACCAATTTTAATGCCACCTATAGATACAAGCCCTCTCATACTCTACATTCCAAAAACCCAATCAACATTAGGAGCCTTACTTGCATAAAATGATGATGAAGGTCATGAAAGAGAAATGCACTATATCAACTATACTTTGGTGGGATATGAGCTAAACTACAGTCACATACAGTGTGTTTTCCTTGAAGTATTTTTTGCTACTCAAAAACTTAGGCACTATATGTTAAACCACCAAACTATGTTGGTCACCAATATAGATCCTTTGAAATATCTCCTAAGTAAAGAAACACTAACATGTCGATTGGCTAAATGGGTAATGATACTTAGTGAATATGGCATCCAATATGTTGAAAGAAACTCTATAAAAGGGAAAGTTATTGTTGACTAGTTGGCAGACACATCAAGGTAGAGCATCCATTAGATGCAGATTTTCTTGATGAGTTCATCTTTACCATTGACAAAAGAACCACATGGAAGTTATACTTTGACGTGTCCCACACTAATCATGGTTTAGGAGTAGGCATATTGTTTGTCACACCACAAGGGGAAAATTCCTAAGTCATTTAGAATTTATTTTCCATGCACAAAAAACATAGCATAATATGAGGTCCTTTTGACTAGATTACGAATGGGGATCAAATGAAAGATTAAGCATTTACATGTTTATGGAGACTCCCTACTAGTAGTCTGACAAGTCAATGATGAATATTAAAATAAAGATGAGAAACTTGCCCCATACAAGCACATGGAAAATAGTTTTAAGAAATATTTTTATAACATAGCTTTTATCAAATACCTCACATTTAGAACAGGGCAACAAATGCTATGGAAACCGTTGGTTCATTATTGGATATACCTAGCAACATTCATAAATTTGAGCTTTTGATAGAACAACTTTTGGTCCCTGCCTTTGACGTCCCATATTTTGTAATGGTGTGTGAACTTGTTGGTCCCACTTCCCCATGGTACAAGGACATATATGACTACCTTCATGCCAAAATACTACCCTTATACCTTTCAAACAAAAAATGTAGGATATTTATTCGTAAGTCTTCCAAGTATACCATCATCAGAGATACCCTTTATAGACGTGCCCTAGACAATACCTTGTTGAGATATCTCAATGCTGAAGAAGCACAAGGAACCTTATGTGTAGTATATGAGGGTATATTTGGATCCCATTCTAGCATTCCTACCTTATCCAAGAATATTATGAGACTGGGCTATTATTAGCCTACAATAGAAAAGGATGCATATGTATTTTTCAAGAAATGTCGATAGTGCTAGGTACACGAATACTTGATACATGTGTCAGTACAAGAGCTTCATCTAATAACTTCACCATGGCCCTTTTCCCAATAGGGACTTGATCTTATAGGTAAGATATATCCTCCATCTTCCAATGGCCATAAGTTCATCATAACCGCAATTGAATACTTCACCAAGTGGATCGAGGCTATTCCTATGAACTATATTACCAGTGCATAGATTTCCATGTTTATCCTTAATTACATCATTTTTTAGTATGGTGTTCCTCAATCCATCATCACAAATAATGGCCACCCATTTAAAAACCAAGAAGTCTTCTATCTTTGTAAATAATTCCATATCCAACATCACTTTTCCACTCCATATTACCCACAAGGTAATGACCAAGCTGAAGCATCTAACAAAACAATCATCAGAATCCTCAAAAATATTGTCAATGATGCTGGTTATGACTAGCATTTATAGCTTAATCCTACCCTATGGGCTTACCAAAATGTTAGAAAAACAAGAATAGACAACTGAGAGGGGGGTGAATAAGTTGCTACCAAAATCAAACTTATTCAACATTAAACAGCCTTAAATCTCAGATCTGATGAATAACAGTGCAAGTGTAAATTATAAACACATCAGAGACACATGAACACAAAAAATGTATATGTGGAAACCCTGTTAGGGGAAAAACCACGATGGATGTTAGTCTACAATACTATACCCTGTTAGAAGTATAATGAAGAATACAAAGGAGTGCACTTTCCTTCACGCACACTACTTAGAGCACACTGCTCAAAGGGAAGTCTCATTACCTTACATAAAATAATCAGATTAAATCCATTTGATGAAGTTGAATTGAGAAATTAGCTTCTACCAAAGTCTGATTGTAGTTCCAGTTAGGCGCACAAAAACTTCTACTCACTCTTCCACACTCTACTCTACTCTGAATGATTTGACCTTTATTCACACTTGTACACACTAAGCATTTCCTTTAAATGAAGAAAATAAACACTTATATATATCCACTATACGGATTTACATTTACTATTCAATTGGCCTCAAATAAAGAATAAATTACATTTATCAGCCTCAATACATGAATAAATTTCAATGCACACCAACACAAGTCAGTCACAACATGGTGAGGACCTAAACAAACACCTCCAAGCATTCCAAACAATAAAATATTAATCCTCATGGATCCGCAACATGTTAACATCATCATGTTAGCCAAGAACATGAAAACTTGAGCACACATTAGAAAAATATTTGATCACGAACACTCTAATCAATGCGAACGTACAACAAGGATATAGAATAATCTATACTCATCCATGAACATCACAAGTACATGCACAACACATGAAATTACCGTAATTTTATCATCTTCATCCAAGAACACCATCTACAAAAACTTAATAACTATAAGCACAAAATCTTCATATTTTTCACAAATCTCGATGCAAACCTCTGAAACTTGTGGAAAACATACTAGAAAGCTTCAAAAACAAACCCTTTGAAGTGCACCTTCAAATCTGTTAGAGTAATTGGGTATTTACTTTATTAATTAAACAATATTTGTTTAATTATGTAAAGTTTCCTTTTAACTCTTTTTCACTTAAGCTAACATTGGGTACATAATAATTAATTACTTTATTAATTATTATTGTGCAAGCCTAAGATTTTCCTTTTTTAGGGTTTTCATCTATATGTAGTTAAAAACTATCTTTTGTATCAATAATTCATTTTACATTTTGTGTGAATTCATGACTCCACATTCTTGAGTATTTCCTTTGTTGCTTCTCTTTGTTTCTCCTTGTAACAGGTTATTTGCTTGCAAAGATCTTTTGGGCTTTTGTGGTGTTGTATCTTCTCAACTCCAACATGGTATCAGAGCTTCAGATTCGTAGCTGTTTGTTCTTGTTTTGAAGATTTTTGGAGCTACAAGGGTTTGTTGCAAGCCATTTTTTATTGGAGCCGTCATCATTTTTGCTTCAAAAATTCAGTTTTCACTCATTTGCAAGAAAAACAATTTCTGGGTTTTGTAGCCGGCGTCAAAATCTGAACTGGGTATTTTTTAGATTTTGCATATCTTGCACAGATCTGGAGAAAATCACTGTTGAAAAAATGGCGCGTGTCATTTTTCTCCTGACTGAAAGTTAAAAAAAAATATTTTCTCATATTCTGCTTGTTGGATCAAAAAACGATTTCTGGGTTTTGTTTCTAGCATCAAAATATTTTTGGGTTTTAATTTTTGTCTACAAACAGTGAGTAGATTTTCCAGAAATCAAGTTAGAAATAAACATTTTTTGCTAGAAAATTCGTTTCTTGCAAGCTAAATTCAATTTTTGAAAAATTCATAACTTTTGGCCACTATGTCCGTTTTGTGCAAACGAATAGGCGTTGGAAAGGTGTTACAGTGCTTTTTCCAAATTTATAGTCTATTTTACCAATTAGTTTACCAAGTATTTTTTATTCAGCTTTGTGTGTTTTTACACTTTGCTCAATTACTTGGTCATTCTGGCTCCTACATGAGTTTTGTTTGCATGGGATGGGTTATATTAATTTGATCTAAATGTTGTAAAGTCAAATTTCTCAGTTTGTTTTTCATTTGAAGAGTTATCATGGGTTTCTCTACTCACCCTTCAGTTGTTCTTCTGGAACAGTGTAATTATGAGTCATGGGCAAAGGGTATATTTACACATTGTAGGTGGCTTAATATTTTGCCTTATTTGTATGATCTCATACCTAAACCAGCAACTTTAGAGGGCAGATTAGCATGGGATATTATTAGAAATCACATTGCAGGAGTTATATTGTCTAGTGTTGATCATGACACTGTGTTGGCTATATTGGACATTGATTGTCTTCACCCACTTTGGACACCTCTTTGAGAGATCTATGGAAACCCTATTCTATCTCCATTCCCAGAGGATCCTGCTTCAAATTGTCTCATACCCATTGCTTGGAGAGAGAATACACCATTTGATCATGATACTTTAGAGGAGCTTGAGTATTTAGACACCCTTACATATTCTGATGGATCAGAGGTTTGTCTCACAGTTCCTACTCTTCAGACTGAGACTTCATCAGCATCTCTTGTTGTTCTTGATTCAGTGCAGCAGGGAATCATACATCTTCCAGACATAGCTACTTTGGACTCTTATGTTGCAGACATATCTTTCTTGTTTGTTGAGTCCTATATTGTAGATTTGGAGGATTACTTTGAGGACATTCATCTCCTCTACCTTGACAGTCAGATTATCACTATTCGTCCACTATTATCTGTGCATTCAGAAGTTGCATTTCAGTATTCTCCACATCAGATTGGATTTGACATTATTTGTTTCCATTCAGACAGTGAGACTCTTCAGCATCTTATCATGGCACACATCTTGAGACATATTGGTTCTTCCTTCTTCACATAGTTTATTTGGTACAGGTCCATGGATCCGTTTCTTCCCAAGGGGAGGAATATTATTTTTCGCTTTAGGATCTCCTTTTGGATTCTACATCAGACATCTACCATTGTGACAGGAGTTTCTTCATTGTGGGGGGGGCTTCTTCTCTCTTTCTATATCTCCTATGGAGATCATTGTACATGTACTTATATGATAGAAGTTGTCTATGGGGGGTATTATGTTATCCACCTCCTATCCTTCTTTCATTAGTGTATTGCATTTCTTCCTTGCATTCTATTTTGGGGAGGAGTTTTGTTCCTACTGGGTTTTCTCCTTTACCCCATTTCATTTAGTTTGCATTGATTTTGTAGATGGGTACCTGATTTGGCCTTGTTGCCGGGACCCATTGCTTTTGCTTTTAGTAGCTTCTTCTAGGTTTTAGTTTCTCCCTATGTCTATCTTAAGGGGGGGTTTTAGAGTAATTGGGTATTTACTTTATTAATTAAACAATATTTGTTTAATTATGTAAAGTTTCCTTATAACTCTTTTTCACTTAAGCTAACATTAGGTACATAATAATTAATTATTTTATTAATTATTATTGTGCAAGCCTAGGGTTTTCCTTTTTCAGGGTTTTCATCTATATGTAGTTAAAAATTATCTTTTGTATCAATAATTCATTTTACATTTTGTGTGAATTCATGGCTCCACATTCTTGAGCATTTCCTTTGTTGCTTCTCTTTATTTCTCCTTGTAACAGGTTATTTGCTTGCAAAGATCTTTTGGGCTTCTGTGGTGTTGTATCTTCTCAACTCCAACAAAATCTTCAACGTAAAGAATTTTCCAACGATCTGACCTTCTCAGCTTCAACGACTGCTAGCAATATTACTTTTTAAAATTTCTTAATATCCTCGACATATACAACCTTAAGCATCATCGATGCTAATAGTTTTGGCATCAATGCCAACCACAACATCCAAAAATCTTCCCCTTTGGCATTGATGGCAATACATGATGTAAAGAAAATATCATCAACCCAACTAACTCTTCTCCAACAATCTCCCCCTAAGATTGTATACTCTTCATTGCTCTTCTCTCCCATATTTGTCACATTGTTTCTCTCCCCTTTGAAATCAATGTCAAAGGTACACATGATCTGATCACAAATTTGAATTATCTGACTACTCCCCCTGAGTAGCAGACACCACAAGATCAATCTAGAATAGGATATTTCTATGAATTCACAAACTAATGCAAATACCTACATCTTAGTTCTGATCAGGAGGGGAAATCACCCCTAACTTGCTTATGAGGTACTCAAAATTATCCTTAGCTAATGACATGGTAGAGATATCTGCAACTTGTTCTTTGGTAGGTATGTACTCCAATATAACTTCATTGTCACTCATTTTATGTCTCAAAAAGTGATACTTGATGGATATATTCTTTGTCTTTGAATGAAGCACTGGATTCTTGGAAATATTAATGGCACTTGAATTTTCACAAAATAGGGCAATGGGTTCTTCATACTCAATTCTGAAATCTCTCAATATTTTCTTCATCCACAATACTTGTGTACAATTTTTTCCACAAGCAATATATTATGCCTCAGCAGTAGATAATGAAATTGAGTTCATCATTTTGCTTAACCAAGATACCAACTTCTTCCCTAGGAAGAATGCACCACCACTATTACTCTTCCTGTCAGCCACATCTCCTACCCAATCATCATCCCTAGGATACCAAAGAACAAGATCAACTGTCCCTTTCAAGTATTTAAAAATTCTTTTCACAGTAGCCACATGAGATTATTTAGGATCAACTTGAAATCTAGGAACCATGCATACCACATTCATTATATCAGACCTGGTCTAATTCAAATAGATTAATCGACCAATCATTGACTTGTATCTTGTATAATTTTCTTTAGGATAATAATCATTATGTGTAAGTTTACATTCGGTTATCATAGGTGTACCAACTGGCTTTGAATCTTCCATGCCAAACTTTTTCAATAACTCTTTCACATACTTAGACTAAGATATGAAAATTACATCATCTAAATGAGTGATTTGCAACCCTAAAAATAATTTCATCTCTCTTATAATTGAAATTTCAAATTCACTTTTCATTTCATTGGCCAAATTCATACACAAATCGTCATCACCTTCAAAAATAATATCATCAACAAAGACTTCAATGATCAATTCTTTGTTCTGATCCAACTTGAAATATAGATTGTTGTCAATAGTGCCTTTATTGAATCCAATCTTCAATAAGTATCTATCCAATCTAGCATACCAAGCTCTAGGAGCTTGCTTAAGTCCATATAGAGCTTTCTTCAATCAACATACTATATTTTCTTTTTCAGTCAGTTGAAATCCATCCGGTTGTTCAACATAGACTTCTTCTTCTAGCTCGCCATTTAGAAATTTTGACTTTACATCCATCTGATAGACTTTGTAATTATTGAAAGCAGCATAAGTAAGATATAATATTACTGCTTCAATTCTAGAAACAAGGGAAAAATTTCTTCAAAATCAATACCTTCCATATGTGAGTACCATTTACAAACTAGTCTTGCTTTGTTTCTTACCACTTCACCTTTCTCATTCAACTTATTTCGGAACATCCACTTGGTTCCAATCACATTTTTGTTCAAGGGTCTACGAAAAATATCCCATGTATCATTCTTCTCTATTTTCATTAGTTCTTTTTTCATGACTTCCATCCAATGTTCATCTTTGCATGCTTCATTGATATTGCTAGGCTCAGCTTTGGAAATAAGATAGTACTCTTCCAAAAAAAAAAATCTAGTTTTCACACTTTTGCTCTTGTCTCCTATGATTTGACTGTCAGAGTGATTTCGCCTTGCATATTTGGGAGTTTTAGGATTTTCTCTGAATTCTTGTTCTTGTGTTCTTTCTTCTGCACTTCTGCTAGTCTCTAATTCTTGATTCCCTTGGTTCACTAGAACAATCTAAAGTTGATTTTGTGTCTGAGCATCATTGTTAGTTTTATCATCTAAATCATATCCACTATATCTAAATGGTCTAACAATATTTTCATCAACTTTGACATTTGCACTTTCAGCCATTTTCTTTAATCTCTTATAAAAGCACCAGTAGGATTTACTTTTAGTAGAGTAACCCAAAAATATTCCTTTATCATTTCTAGCATCGAAATTTCCTATATCATCATCTCTCTTGATGTAACACTTGCTTCCAAATTTTTTGAAATACTTGATAGTAGGCTTATAACCAAACCATAGCTCAAAAGGTGTCTTACCAGAATTACTGTTGACATACACCATATTAATGGTATACATTGCAGTACTTACAACTTCTCTCTAGTATAAATGAGGAACATTTGCTTCCAATATCATGGTTATAGCAGTTTCTAGAATGGTTTTGTTCTTTCTTTCAACAACTCCATTTTGTTGAGAGGTCAGGGGAGAAGATAACTGTATTTGGATTCCATGCTCTTCACAGAAAGAATTAAATTCCTGGGAAGTGAATTCACCACCTCTGTCTGATCTTAAACATTTGATCTTCTGACCTATCTCATTCTCTGCCATAGCTTTGAAAATTTTGAAATTTTATATTGCTTCATGTTTTTCTCTTAAGAAAGAAACCCATATCATTCTAGAATAATCATCAATGAGCAACACAAAATACCTTTCACCTTGTATACTTTTGATTCTAGATGGACCACATAGATCAGTATGTATCAAATCTAGCACTTCATTAGAGCTATACTGTTTTCTCTAAAAAGAATTTATTGTTTGTTTTCTCATCTGACATTCTTTGCACATAGTGTTAGTAGGCTTCACTAACTTAGGAATATCTCAAACTACTTGAGTAGTTCTTATCTTGACAATGTTTTCAAAGTTCACATGAAACAACCTTTTACACCATAACCAACTTACATCAATCTGAGAAATTAAACAACTTTCACTAGCAACACTCAAATGAAAGATATTAGCTTTTGTCTTTGTACCTAAAGTAATCATATTTCAAGAACTTCCCCTTATTTTGAACTTACCATCCTTGAATTGAATATTTAAACCCTTGTCTACCATTTGTCCAACACTTAACAAGTTATTCTTTAAGCCTTCTACATAAAGAATGTCATCAATATTATGCTTACCACCAAAAGAAATAGTTCCTTTGCCACGAATCACAACAAAAGTGTTGTCTCCAAATCTTACAGCACCACCAATATAGTCTTCCAAGCTTATAAACTTGTTTTTGTCACCATTCATATGATGTGAGCATCCCTTGTCAATTACCCACTCACCCTTTTCTTCATTTTTTGTTGCAAGAGCTTTCTCAACATTCACATTACTAGTAGATTCAGTGGACACTTGACCATTTTATTTGATAGAAATAAATACCCATTCATCTTCATTTCTGGTTTCTTTATCAGATTCTTCATCAGTTACACCTTCTTCAGCATAATAACATTTCCTTTGAAATCTAGTCTTCTCAGGTTTGTACTTAGAAACTCTTTTAGGACATCTAGATGCAAAATGACTTATTTTACTGCAAGAAAAAAAATTGATAGGAAACTTTCCTTTGTACTTACCATGACCTTTGGCTTCTCTTTTCACAATCAATTCTTCTAGTTCTTCTAGTTATATTTCTCCATCTTCAATATTTTTCATCTCATATTCATATTTGAATGTATTTTGGAACTCTCACTCGGATTGTATCTCTATTGGTATTTTCTGAATATTGTAGCTTTGAATGCAAATTCAGTCTTAGGAGAAGATTCATCAAATTCACTCAACTCAAATGCAACAAGTTTTCCAATCGGCATGTCTCTTGTAATATTTGTCACTATCTTGAGTTCATCAATAGCATGAAATCTTGTTTTGTAGGAGGGAGGCACTGATCTAAGTATCTTAGCCACAAATTCTTCATCATCCAAGGTTCCACCAGTACATCTAATGTTCATCACCAATTCATTTATCTTTTGAGAAAAAGAGAGGATATTATCATCTTCACTCATCTTCAAGTCTTCCCATTTTCCTTTTAGACTTTGTAGCTTAACACTCTTCACTAGTGCATCTCCTTCATACAATGTGTCCAACTTTTTCCAGATCTTGTATGCAGTATTCAATCCCAATACATTTTTCATCTCTAAATCTATCAGAGCACTCAACAATGCTTCAATAACCCCGGTATTAGCTTCTGCTTCATTGATCTCATCTTTAGAGGAGAGACCATTCTGGGGAATAGTATATGCACTTTGTGTCATCTTCCAGAAAGGTTCTTCAATGCACTTCAAATGACACTCCATTCCAACTTTCCATAAGGAGTAGTTTGTACCATGGAATATAGGACTATCCTTCTTGTATGATGTCATATTGGATCACCTCAAGTTGTTAGGCTTCTTCAAAGGAACTAGCTCTGATACCAATTGCTAGAAAAACAAGGATAGACAAATGAGAGGGGGGGTGAATCTGTTGTTACCAAAATCAAACTTATTCAACATTAAACAACCTTAAATATCATATCTGATGAATATAAGTGCAAGCATAAATTAATAACACAGCAAAGACACATGAACACCAAAATTTTATACGTGGAAACCCTATTAGAAGTATAATGAAGAAGAAAAAGGAATGCACTTGCATTCAAGGGCACTGCCTAGAGAATATTGCTCAAAGGGAAGTCTGACTGCCTTACATAAAATAATTATATTAAATCCATCTGATGAAGTTGAACTGAGAAATTAGCTTCTACCAAAGCCTAATTGCAGTTCCAGTTAGGTGCACAAAAACTTCTACGCACTCTTCCACACTATGCTCAAACTATTTCACACTTTTCTCTTCTTTGAATGATTTGACCTTTATTCACACATGTAAATCATTTGTACACATAGATCATTGCCTCTAATAAGGAAAATAAAAACTTATATATATCCATTATATGAATTTATATCCACTATTCATTCGGCCTCAAATAAAGAATAAATTACAACTGTCAACCTCAATACATGAATAAATTTCAATGCGCACCAACACAAGTTGGTCACAACATAGTGAGGACCTAAAAAAACACCTCCAAACATGCCTAATAATAAAATATTAATCCTCATGGATCTACAACACACCAACATCATCATGTCATCCAAGAACATGAAAACTCAAGCACACATCAAAAAAAATCCGATCACGAACACTTTGATCAATGCAAACGTACAACAAGGATAGAGCATGATCTAGACTCATCCATGAATTTCATAATACATGCGCAACACATGAAATTACCATAATTTCATCCTCTTCATCCAAGAACACCATCTATAGAAACTGAATAGCTGTAGGCACACAAATCTTGATGTGAACCTCTGAAACTTTCAGACAACATACTAGAAAGATTCAGAAACAAACCCTTTGAAGCACACCTTCAGATCTTCAATGTAAACAAATTTCCAACATTTTGGCCTTCTCAGCTTCATTGGCTGCCAACAATATTATTTTTACAATTTTTTCAATATCCTCGACATATACAACCTTAAGCATCATCAATGTTAATAGTGTTGACATCAATGACAACCACATATCAGAAACACAACCACAACATCCAACACACACAAGAATCCATACTCCCACCAGCGCCACTCCATACTCCTTGGTATTTGGTTTTGAATCGATTTTACCTATATAGGTTGAAATTCCTTCCCTAAGGGTATCTTTGAAAGAGTATATTGATAATGAAGAGTATCGTGTATCAATACTACATGAGCTATAATTCCTAGATGAATGAAGACAAAATTCCAAAGATCATCTTCAAGCATATCAAAACCATCTTCGTCACAACTATAACATGAATTTTTTGAATTGGCACTTTGACATTGGTGACCTAGTCTTAATGGAAAATCCAAAGAATCAAGGAAAAAGAGAAAAACCAGGAAAATTTGAACTTAAATAGTTAAGGCCTTACATTGTTACAAAAGCTTTTGGATCAGGAGCATATTAACTCTCTACCTCTTAAGGAGAACCACTTTCATTAATAAATTAGTGAAGGAGCATATTAGGAGAACCTCTTGAATTAGTGACGTAATTAAATAAACTTCATTTATTTAAATAATCAAGATTAAATAAAATTAATAATGAATTAATTAAATATTAAAGTTATTTAATTAATAGAAGATAGGTGACTTTAGAAAATAATTAAATAATTAACATTATTTAATCATGACCATGAATATGAGAATTATGTGGAAAATGGTGTCACAGGCCTAGACCAATTTTTAGTGTCTATAGTTTTCCCCTCTTTGATACAATGTTTTTTCAGCTTTGTGTCAAAGAAAATCAGTTAAAACATGCCCCTGTCGTGTATTACCCGAACCTCCCTTTAATTTTTAAGTAGCCGGTTTGGCTTTGAGGTTTCCCGTGGTACCCAGATTGGATTTTCAGGGAGGGCTTTTAGACTCAACCGAGGAAATGTTCACAACAGTCAAGGGTTCGATTTCATCAATGCACACAACCGAGATGGCTTTGGGAGGACAAAGGGCCAGGTGGAAGTGGTAAAGTCTCAGGATAATCCCTTGATGGAGTAGAAGAGGCGGGAGTTCATTGGGATTAAGGTTGGCTATCTCTTTACATTTCTTGACCGAATTTTCCAAGTCCATAAGCAAAAAGAAGGGAAATCTAAGCAACATCTTATGTATTAAATGATTTAACAAGGGAAAATGATAGAAGAAATAGGTTTTGAACCTATCTTCCAAGGTGACATATTTCATCAGTGCTAAGCACACCTAGTCCCAAGGCTCCAAAAGAGCCTCACACTCAA
The DNA here is from genome assembly GCA_007115665.2 of Sequoiadendron giganteum. Classification (NCBI taxonomy): domain Eukaryota; kingdom Viridiplantae; phylum Streptophyta; class Pinopsida; order Cupressales; family Cupressaceae; genus Sequoiadendron; species Sequoiadendron giganteum. The sequence goes on from CM021102.1 coordinate 118,724,336, forward strand.
AACCTGATTTGTTCTGCATTGGTTCCTCATTCCCCATGAAGAAAGCTTTCAAGGTTTCATTGTCCCGCTTCTTAGTGTGCCTAGGGTATTTTTTCCTAGTACATAGCATACCAGTGGCTTGCACAATGACTTCTTCACTAACTTCAAAGGAAATACTACCTATCGTGACCCTTCGGTCCTTTCACGAATTAGCAAACTGTCTAGACAAAATAGGGTCATGGCCAACCAAAATCTCCATTAAGGAGCAATGCCACCTTCAGCACAGATGTGCTAGACTAACGGATTCTTCCAAAATTCATCACAGTTGTCTGACTTAGTTTGAATGCGGTCACCACCCATTCTATTCACCTACACAGAAAATCAAAGAGTTTATAGAAGACACAAATTGTAAAAGCCATAAGGGCAACAAATATTCATCACAAGGTCATTAAGGCAAGAAATGCAGCGATGGGTAATGACGCCAACATGCAAGTCACACATGTAGAAGGGAAATTCACCACAAGGTGACTTGACAATGGAGTTAAAGTGGATCATGAGAATATTGTAGCCAATGAAACAGGAATTGGTGGTTATGCAGGGTTCCTTAGACTTGGAGCAAGTTCTTGAAGAATAAGACAAGTTGGTCGTATGGCTAAAAATAGAAAAATTCCTATGGGTGTGATAAGATACCCATGCTAAAATACCAAGCACGAAGGCACTAGAAGGAAGCATTCCTTCATAATGAGGGTTCAAATCAAAATTAAAACTCACAGTCATATAGAGGCTATGATGGGTTAAAAAAATATATCGCACAATCCCAAAGAGGAGAGATCACATGATACAACCTCTCAAATTCATCAATGTCACGTACCTTCTAATTCCCTTCAAAAAGCTTCCTTTTTTATTCATACTACAAGCCTCATATTTTAAAACCCACCACCTGTCAGCCACCTTAGTAATAGAGCTCGTCCACCAGGCCCAAAGGACAAACAAGTGGATCCCCCAACCAACACCCAACACCTGAAGATCTCTAAACACATAATGAATCAAATAGTAAGGATCCCTCCACCTGTCGGCCATCTTAGTGTTAACACTCATCCACTAGACCCAAGAGATAATCAAGTGGACCCCCCATCCAGCACCCAACACCCACAGATTTGAATTCATCATGATAATTGGTTGCATTTTTCTCTCAAGATGATATCTTGAATTTTTGTTGGTATCTTCTCCATTTTCCTCAAACATTTAGAGTAGCCCCAACAAGTTCCAAGATTAGCCAAGGCATCTGCCATTTGGTTGCCCTCCCTAAAAATATGTGTCAATTTATTACCCCTAAGTTTGGATAAAAGGAACCTAGTGTCCAACAAGATATCCTTAGTATTCCATCCAATTAGTCTGTCCATATTCACATCATCCGCAATGGACTTAGAGTCTCCTTAAATGTGGAGATTAATGATCCCCAGAGAGACAACAATTAAGAGGCCCATGAGCAGTGCCCTAGCTTCTGCCACAATAGAGGACTGAAAACTAATACCTCCAACATATCCCGCAACCATAACCCCCCCGGGGTATCTAATCACACCACCAATACTAGCCTTGCTTGGGTTTCCCTTAGCAGCCCCATCAAAGTTGAGTTTAAACCAACCTCTAACCGGAGGCTCCTATTTGGTATTTTTCCTGGCTACGGATTTTGAATTGTCAAACTAGTTAGCCTCAAACCCTTGGTGCCAAGCCTTGTCCATTCTAATTTTGTAATCAAGAAGTCCCTTCTACAAGAGTTTCCCATTAAAGAGTGATATGTTTCCCTCAACGAGCCATACGCTTATGCCCAAAACATCCCTAGGATTCCTCTTAATATTCCTGAAGACCCTATTGTTCCTCTCTTTCCACAAACACCAACCCAGAATAGGAGGAACCTGATTCCAAATTTCACGACGAAGGGGATGGGAATAGGGAGCACTCCAACCCAAGATGAGGGATAAGAAATCCTTACACATCACCCAAGAGACTCCCAATTTTTCAAAGGCCAGGCCCCAAACTTCAGCAGCAAATGGACAGTGTAACAACAAGTGGTTGGCAGTTTCCTCCCTGCACTTACAAAGTAAACATCTATTGGGAATAACAAATCCCCATTTCCTCAATTTGTCCCGAGTAAGAATCTTATTATGGTAGGCTGTCCACCAGAAGAAATTTATTTTAGGGATCATTTGGCGATTCCATATCTTCCTCCAAGGTTCCTTTGTAGTACCCTGGTTTGTTAGCAGTTTGTATGTCGACCTAATAGAAAGATCTCCCTTTTTTTCAATGGTCCAAAAAAACCCATATTCTATGTCATAATAGGGAAACCTGGTGGTAGAGAGGATCTCCTGAAGGGAGCAGGCCAGACAACAAAGGTCATGAGACTGAGGACAATAGAGAGTTAAATCCTTCCAAGCCCTACCCCTGGGGGTCTAGAAACATAATCACAGATATGGATACCAAAATACCTTTGAGCCAATCCCATAAGAGTTCTAAAATCAGAACAAACCATAGGGGTCTCAATTAAACATGTATCTTCCCAGAATCTACTATGCTTTCCATTTCCCATTTTCCACTTAATCCCATTCCTTAGTAGACCATGTACGTTGTAGATGCTCCTCCAGGCCAAGGAGCCTTGAGGGTGAGACTATGAGAGACAATTGATCCAAGGTTTGTCCTGAAGATATTTGGAATTCAAAATTTTTCACCAATCCTTAGTGTTCCTTAACTGATCCCAACCAACCTTGGCCATCAAAGCCTTGTTAGTGTTGACAATAGTCCTGACTCCTAGGCCACCACAATTTTTGGCCTAACAGACCTTTTCCCATTTAAACAGAGTGAGTTTCTTCTTATCCTCAGTCGTAGACCAGAGGAAATTCCTTTGAAGTTTTTCAAACTTATTAGCAATGTACTTAAGCATCTTAAATATGGAAAGGAAATAAGTTGGTATACCTTGAAGGGTCAATGTGAGCAGTTGGAGTTTGTCAGCATGGCTTAGGATGGAGCCTTTCCACCCAACCAACTTTCTTTGGATTCATTCCAGTATTGAATTCCAAAAGTCAGGGGTAACCTCCTTAATCATGAGAGGGAGCCCAAGGTAGACCGAGGGGAGGGACCCACTAACACATCCCAGAAATATAGTCACTCTGGTTTGCAAACTAGGTGTGTTGTTAAAGAAATAGATCATGTTTTTATTGTAGTTGATACATTAACCAGAAAATGAAGCATAATTCTTAAGGCATGCTTTTCATTTCTTGGCTTCCACCACAGAGGCTTTCCCAAAAAGAAAAGTGTCCAAAAATTTCTGCACAATAATCGGTTCTAGGGAAGAAGCCGCTCTGATGACCATAATGGAGTCTTCCGACAACAAACCAGTAAATTTCTTGCTGAGCACATCAAAAATCATGATGAAGAGATAAACAGTGTATTTAATAGTATTAATACACTCCATAATGAGTTTGATAACCAAATTGTTGAATCCAAACTTAGCCAAAACCTTTGGGATGAAATCCCATAAAAATTTATCATAAGATTTAGAGATGTCTAGTTTAAGAGCTATCCCCGCATAGCTACATCTATCCATAGAATGGAGTAGCTCATGGGTGGTCAGAGTGGCATCAAGAATATGGCGCCCACGGACAAAACCTTTTTGGGTGGGACTGATGATTTTATCCAGAAGGGGCTTGATACAGTTCACTAGAATCTTAGAAATGATTTTATAAAAGGTGTTACATAATCTAATGGGCTGAAAATCAGTCATGGATTGAGGCTCACTAATCTTAGGAATAAGGGCAATGAAGGTGTGATTCAATAGTTTAAGGATTTTACCAGATTTGAAGAAATACCTTGCCGCTAATACGAGATCCCCACCCACAGTATCTCAAAAATTATGAAAAAAAGTAGGAGGAAAACCATCAAGCCCCAGGGATTTAAATGCCCCATGCTAAGTTAGTCAGCCAAATTTCTTCCAAAGAAATAGTACTGAGAATCCCCTTATTATCTTCCTGGGAAATTATGGTAGGTAGATGGTTGAGCAGCACATTTTCCAAAGCCGAGTTTGGTGCCTCAGATGGGGCCGAATAAGCCTCTTGAAAGTAGTTAGCAACACAAAGGCCAATCTGGGTAGGGTTCAAAATCACCACACTAGAATCATCAGTCAGTTTAAAAATTTGATTCCTTTTCCTATGTTTTATGACCGATACATGAAAGAAAGAGGTGTTCCTATCACCTTCCTTCAACCATTGGACTCTAGATATTTTCTTCCAAAAGACTTCCTCATTTTTGAGAACCCGTTCCCATTCCATCTTGGTTCCCCTTTCCTGGCTATGAGTCCGCTGACTGCTATCTCCTTCCTCCATTTTATTTTGTAAGGTCCTCAACTCTCCTTCTAACAACGTTTTTTTGTGAAACACGTCACCAAACACACTCTTGTTCCATACTCTACCCATGTTTTTAATATTTTTTATTTTGAAAAAAATCCTAAACATGGGATAGCCATGGACAAGAATATTCCACCATTCAAAAAATTTATTTTTGAAGTCAGGGTGAGAATTCCACATTATCTTAAAACGGAAGGGGATGGGACCCACAACAGGACAAACATTAGTGGTCAGCAAAAGGGGGTTATGGTTAGAGACCATCCTGGTAAGGGTTATTAGATTAGCATCTAAAGCATTAGTCTAATGGGGAGAGCAGAGGAAACAATCTAAATGGACTTGAATTGGGTGTTCACTAGAGTGTCTATTAGACCAAGTAAATTTTTGATCCATGAGCTCAATATCGATTAAACCTGAAGAATTTAAAAAATTAGCTAGGTCAAACACATTGTCAGAGTAATCTAATAGGCCACCAATGTTTTTTGACAGAAAGAGACGAGAGTTAAAATCTCCAGCAACCAGCCAATGGCCTCCCCTATTGTGATTAATTTTAACCGTAAGGTCATGCCACAACGTAGTCCTCACATTTCTTTGATTAGGAGCATAAATATTAATTATGGACCAGGATTCACCAAGGTGGCTAAACAAGGCCCCCACACTATTTTTACAGTGGAATAGTTCAGAGCCTAGAAATTTTGAAGGATTCCAAAGCACAACCAGACCCCCCGAAGCACCCTCAACATCACTGTAGACATAGGATGTATATGGCCAAATAAATTTAGCAACTTTATCAAAAATTGTCTTCATCATTTTGGTTTCTTGTAGTAGACACACATCAATCTTATGTTGGGTAAATGCACAAAGTTGGGTCCACAAAACGTGGAAGTTTCTTCCTTAGCCGAAAAAGTGAAATCGGCTAAGCAAAAAATGAGATCCTGATTTTTAAGAACGGGATCCCGAGCTTGAATTGAAAACAGGATCTCGCTTTTTAAAAAATGAGATCCCGTTTGCTAGAGGGTCCCAAACTGATGAAGAGGAAACGAGATCCTGATTTGTAAAGAGCAAGATCCCGATTTGTAAAAATCGGGATCCCATTTTTTACAAACCGGGATCCCGTTTCGTAAGACTATTTATTTATTTTTAAATGAAGAAATCTTCATTTTCGCCTGTGTCCATGGGATCGTGGTTTGAGAGCGACAGTGACTACTAGCCGACCTCCAAGTGCTCGTACTCTTCCTCTCTTTTTTGCATTTTTACATTCGAAATTGAAATTGTTGATAATTTTATTATTTCTAGCATGTTTATTTCAAATTTTATTTCCATTTTAAGAATTTTATTTCATGTTATTTTTGAAATAAGAAATTTTTGAAATAGATTAAAAAAATAGGTCAAATTGGGAAGATTTTCAATAGAAACAAAAAAATAAAACTTGAATTGCATTTTAGAAACAAAATTTAACTTTTGAAACTTGAATTATTTGATGAAACAAAAATAAATAAATTTCAAAACCCTAATTGAAATGAAACAAAAAAATTGCATTTCAAAACCCTAGAAATTGAAATAAATTGAAAATATGCATTTAGAAACCCTAATTAAGCTTTTTGAAATCTCAAATTCAAATCAAAGCAAAAAAAAAAGAGTTTCAAAACTTTGGTTTGAATTGAAACTAAAAAATTGTATTAAAAACCCTAATTGCTTAGAAATTGAAACCCTGAATTGAATTGAATTGAAACAATAAAAATTGCTAAAACCCTAAATTGAAATCAAACAAATCATTTTGATTTTGAAAACCCTAATATTTGAGCTCAAGAAAATTCTTTTGCATTGCTTAAATGTTTTAAATTTGATTTGCATTGTATGGATAAAATGATATGTTAAATTTTAGTTTCAATGTTAAATTATAATTAGATTAGAAAAACTTTCCATTTTTTGTGAAATGAGTACATTATTGCTATATGAATTTTCATTTAATACTATCTTTTATATGAATTTTGATAATTAATTTTAGGTCAAATAATCAGTCTATTCTAAATCTAGCTTCATCTAGGGTCTATTCAAAACTTTAAGTGAGGATTAAATTCAAAATCTAGCTTCATCTAGGGATCTAGGGTTCTTGAATTGAAGTTGAACTACTTAAGAAGAAATGTGGTATTTTGATGAAATCTAAATTAAATTAGGGATGGTAAATAAATAAACTCTCTTTAAAAAATATAGATGTCTATTCTATTAGAGAAAAAATGAGGATTTTGAACAATTAATTATTAGAAATTAAGATTTAAGTTATAATCTATTTTGAAGAAAAATATAGTTTTTAAATACATTTTTGAGAAAAATAATGGTAAGAAATATATAAATTAATTTAAAGAATAGAGTTTATGACATATGCATAATATTTATTTTTTGTGAAATTAAATGAGAGGGTTACTTGACACATAGAAATTAGTTTTATTAAAAATGAAGATTTAAATTATTAAGTAGTGGCATTTAAAAACACCTAGGGGCACTGAGTGTTGGATCTCAATTGTCATGTTCTCATAGGTTAGCCCGAATGATAAGATCAAGTTCATGATTATGGAAATGATTGAGGAGAATAGTATTCAAACTTGGAAATGGTGATGTATAATTAGATTAAATTTAGGTCCTCCTATTGAAGTGTCCTATCATATAGTACTTCCAAAAATTTAAATGATTTGTGAATTATGATCAAGTGTAATTAAATGATAAAATAAAGACAATTGAATGCCTTCAAATACTAAGCAAGTTTAGTTGGCTCATAATGTATTATTAAATGTGTAAGGGATGGAAAATTTTGAATTTAAATTTTAAAATTTTAATGATTAAATCCATGGTTTAGGATTTACCATATATATGTACTTAGAGTATTGGTCTAGGATTTAAATTTTTGCACTAGTTACCTAGACACTAAATAATCTAAATAGTTTTTTTTTCTAAGTTATTTTAGGTTCTTTCAATTACAAACAATCTAAAATAAAATACTTTCAATTCAACATTAACTAATTTTATATTATACATGTTTTATATCATAAAATTCATTTAAGTGAGTTCAATATTAATGAAAAAAATATTAAATAAAATAATCTTATATTCAATTCAAAAAACATCCAGTTAAAACATACATCAAACTCAATCTTAATCACACATAATTATGTGTTTCTATTATGGAAATAGTCAATCTATTCATAAAATAGGCACTAACTTGCAAGTCCATTATTCCAAGGGCCACCCAAACTTCACCCTAAGTTCATTAAACCCTAAGCCCTAAACTCTAAAATATAAACCCTCAACACTAAATCATCCATTTTGTCTTAGGACCATATAATCAAATTTGGTTCCCTTAGGAAACTCCACCAAATTTGATTCCCTTAAGCCATATCATTTTTCATAGAACCTTACTACAAATATCCCCTTGAGCCAAATTTGATTCCCTTAAGCCATGTCATTTTGTAGTAGAACCTTACTATAAAGATCCCCTTAAGCCATCATATTATTGTAAACCCTAAACTCAACTCTAAACCCTAAATAGGCTAAAGACATCATTTTTTCACCAAACTTTATTCACTTGAGCTATGCCAATTTATCCTAGGACCTCACTAGACATAGATCTCCTTAGGCCATCCTATCACCCTAAATCATAATGTCTTAAGGGGTCCTAATATGATATTTCTTAATGGGATGAAAGAAGTTTTTAAAATTTGGTGAAGTTGCCCAAGGAAACCAAATTTAACAATAACAAGATTGTGCAAGATTATACTATGAATGATATTTGAAACAAGGCCTATCTCAATCAATTGTTCCATAAGAAAATTTTCTTCACTAAAGAATTCATTTTGTCTTAGGACCTTAAAATCAAATTTGGTTGCCTTAGGCAACTCCACCAAATTTGATTCCCTTAAGCCATGTTATTTTTTCCTAGGACCTCACTAGACATAGATCCTCTTAAGCCATCCTATCACCCTAAATCATAAATCGATGTCTTAAGGGGTCATAATATGACATTTTTTAATGGGATCAAATAATTTCTTAAAATTTGGTGAAGTTTCCCAAGGCAACCAAATTTAACAATAATAAGATTGTGAAAGATTATAATATGAATGATATTTCATGATCTAGGTTGGTCAATTGAAACAATAACTATATCAATCAACTATTCCACAAGAAAATGTTCTTCACTAAATCATTAATTTTGTCTTAGGACCTTAAAATCAAATTTGGTTGCCTTAGGCAGCTCCACCAAATTTAATTCCCTTAAGCCATGTTATTTTGTCCTAGGACCTCACTAGTTGTAGATCCCCTTAAGCCATCCTATCACCCTAAATCATAAATCGATGTCTTAAGGGGTCCTAATATGACATTTCTTAATGGGATCAAATAATTTCTTAAAATTTGGTGAAGTTTCCCAAGGACACCAAATTTAACAATAACAAGATTGTGCAAGATTATAATATGAATGATTTTTCATGATCTAGGTTGGTCAGTTGAAACAAGACCTATCTCAATCAACTATTTCACAAGAAAATGTTCTTCACTAAAGAATTCATTTTGTCTTAGGATCTTAACTAACTGTTCCACAAGAATCCTATAGGGTACTCCCATGAATCCTATCCTATAGACCTATCTCAATAAACTATTCCACAAGAAAATGTTCTTCACTAACTTGCAAGTTCATTATATTCTAAGGGACACCAAAACTTCACCCTAAGTTTTGTAAGCCAAATTTAACAATAATTAGATCATGCAAGATTATAATATGAATGAGATAAATCATGATCTAGGTTGATTAATTTATGGTTTAGGGTGGTAGGATGGCTTAAGGGGATCTATGTTAAACTCTAAACCGTAAATCCTATAACATTCATAAATTGTCTAATATTAATAGTTAATTTTATTTTCATTCAAGTAAATTTCCTTAGACATAAATGAGGCTTAAAAGTTTATTTTATCATATTTGTTCAATTAGGCCATTTATATTGAATGGTTTAAGGGTATAAGTACTAAACATGTATCTTACATTTTGAAATTACAAATCTAATGCAGGTTCACTCATATCTTCTAGATATCACATGGATCGATTCAATAATATTCGCAATCAACCTCCATGCCCTCCATCTCCACCACCTTCACCTCCACCTCCACCCACTCCACCTTATAACCCCTCACCGCCACCACCTGAAATCGATGGTACTCGTTTGCAAGAACAAATAAATTCCAATGTTAAAACCATCCAAGATCAAATCAACATTATTCAAAATGAAGAATTTGTCGCACCACCTATGAGGATGATTACATCTAGGATGCAAACCATTGTTGATGTTGTTAGATATATGGATGGGATCTTAGATGAGCATCAACAATGGCTAGAGGAGAGGAGAACTTCTGATTCTGTAAAGGAAAATGCAAATAAATGAAGAGATGTAGTAGAAAGCCACAATAGTCTTAAATTAAGACAATGATCTTAAATAGTTATGAATTTATGAATTTGGTGAACGATGGATATTTTGTGTGATGCGAATTTATGATTTTGGTTCTAGATGGATATTTTTAGATGGATGGTTCTAGATGGTTATATATATGTGTTAGACATAAAATGAGCTTTTTGTGAATGTTTCAAGTTTATTGTTTACTATGTACACATGTATTAAAATTGCACATATAGTTGTTAAATTTTGAAATTTGTATGTACGTAGTTTAATTTAATGATGTATGCATGCAAATTATGCATGGTATTTTTTATTTTAAATGTATGTACATAGTTTACTTGATCAAGTTCAATCAATGTATATGTGTGTTTCAATTTTATATGATATTAATATATGTATGCATGTATCATATTTAAATAAATTTGCATGTGTGTTTCAAATTTAACTATTTCTTGTAATTTTTAAAGTTTGTATGTTAATTTAGTATAATTTAATGCAGGTGCACACTTATATCTCATATCATGGATGATTTTAATATTGACGATATCATCAATCCACCACCTCAACCACCTTCACCTCCACCTCCACCTCCACCTCCACCTCCACAACCTATTGCATCTGATGAGGCTCGCTTACGAGCACACATAAATGATCAAGTTGCATCAATACAAAATCAAATCAATGCTATGCAGAGTCAAGCATTGATTCCACCCCATGTTAGACGTTTTGCATCTACAATGCAAAATGTTGTGGATGCCATTAGGACCATTGATTCTGATCTAGATAGGCATAGATGAGACAAAGAACAAATGAGACAATTTTATGTTGATGGTATCTCTTATAAAGAAATATTAGACCTTAAAATAATGAAAGCCCACCTAGCCCCCTACTTTCTCGACCCCATTACTCGACAACACATTCCTGTGAACAAATCTAGAATATCCATGAGGTGGTGCATACATGCATAGATGAGTGCACATTTTTGGGATTGATGGTATATGGTTTTTGATAGTCCCCCACATGCTAATTGGGAGTGCCCATTATATTTTTTGAGGAAATTCTATGTAGAGTTTGTTATGGGGCACAAGCCCAATTATTTTGATTTTAAATCATTTCAAGGTGTTGGTGGCGGCATGCCACAATAGAGGTTAGGGGCAAGGTTTGATCCCCAATGCGCTATGCATGCACAACCCCTTGTTGTTTCTCTTGGTCCTCCCATTCCTTTACCTATGCATCATCGATCTATGGTCTTGCCATCAGGTTCCCTTAGTACACTCGCAGGAGACCTTGATCAACATGCTTATGTGATAGCAGGTGGGGAGCATAGAGACAATGATGATGGAGGAGTGTTCTATGGAGCTGGTCTGAGTACCACTCCAGGAGTGTCGAGGCCCATCCCACATGTATGTATCGGTTGCCATCAAGTATGCTATGGGCCTGATCATGCCACACCTTTTTCGAGTGGATGTGGAGATTTTGGTGGTTCATTTGGTCACATAAGTTCATTTGTAGAGTTTCTTACAAGAGGCGAACATCCTGAGGACACTGGTACACAGGTATAAATATGCATCTACATGTTCATTTTACAAGAATTTTGATGAATGTATATATCAAAGTAAAGTTTGCAATACATTTTAACAATCAAATTGTTTGGTGTATAGATGATAGTAATGAAGGGGCAATCATTCATTCCACAAGTACATTCATCGACACCAATCCTAATCGGCAACCCTTATGGGGTATTTTGATTTCAATTTTTCAAATTATAAATGAAATGATTTTTAACTTGAGTTTTAGATTTATAATTGAATAACACATATGTTTGAAATATTAATGTCGGTTTAGGTGATTCAATTGGCTTCCACGTCAATTCCACCCGAGGGGTTCTCGAGCACTTCTCCACTATCGGTCATCGTAGACTAGGGGCAAGTACATTTATATTGTAAATTGTTTAACTTACATTACTATAGTTACAATTATGAATTTTTAATTCACTATATATATGAAATGTGCATGTACACTTGTAAATATTATAAGCATGTGTTACATGTCTTACATATTTGTCTAGGTTGATACCACAATCAAAATGGGCATCAGGAAAACATTAGATTTTGCAATTACTCGTGAGGCCTCTGATTTTTAGGTTTTTTAAATAAATTTCTACACAAAATGTGCAAACTTGAATATATATATTTACCTAATTCAAGTATGCACATGCTTTAACTTTGATCTTGTAGGACTTTGTTAGTTACACCTCTAGGAGGGCATGTGGAGTAGGCTCCAGATCAAATGGTAATTTAAATTTTTTATTATATTTAAATTCAATTATAAATTATATATTGTGAATATATAACCAAATAATTTTAAATTTTAAATTGAATATTAATATAATTTGAGCTAATACATGTTTTAAATTATTTTTCTTTTATAGCATGTGACACATCTAGTAGTTGAGAATGTACAAACATGTACTTCAGAAGAGGGTGCACAACCTATGGATATGGTACAATTAAAATATGATAAGTTATAAATTAATTTTAATTAAATCATTTTTAATTGTAGACTTGTGCATCTAATTTCAATTTTTTTTGTTTTGTTTGTGTAAATTGATTCGGAGAATGTAGAGGTTGCTTCAGGTGCAGTAGAGCATCCAAACCTAGATATGACGATAATTTAATTTTAATATAATGAATTATAAATTAAATTGTCATTAATTCATTTTTCATTGTCTTACATATGATTTCATCTTTCTCTTGTACAAAGTGTTTTAGGTCATCTGCATAGTCTGCATGGCACGAAGAGGTCTCTTGATTATAGAGACAATACATGACCTAGAAAAATGATTTTGTGGGTTATATTTTTTTATTTTGTGGACTATATTTTTGGTTTTTCACGTACTCTATTGGACTTTATAATCCATGGTTCTTGAGTACTTAGTTGGACTTTAGTTCATGGGTTGTACTCTGATGGTCTTTTTTGCATGCACTTAATATATTTACATAAATTATGGACTTTATTATTGTTTGAAATTTTAATTTACACATATACATTTATGCATTTTATGTTCATAGTCAAGATATTAATATAGAACATTAATGTGAAATTAAATATAAATAGGATATTTTAATAATTATAGTTTACAAATTTAGTGATCTCATACATGATGTGTACATTCAATAATTAGCTATAATTAGTCAATGAACTTATTCAATTCATGTCAATCAATAATTAGTCAATAAATCATAATTTACAAACCAAAGCAATTTGTTTATATACCAGAAAGGATAAAATTTTAAGAAATAAACAAAACCATACAAGATTAGAGAAAAAAAGCATTAATAAATTCTATAAATAATAAAATCCAACACTAATTTATAAGCTGTCAAAACAAATAATGGCATTCAATATTATTTTTTAAGTTTTCAACACAAATAATGGATTACAATACTAAATTATAAGGTGTGCATTGAAAAAAATAAGGGAACATATTAAGGGGTCATAATACAACGTCTTAAGGGGACATCTTAAGGGGTCATAATACGACGTCTTTAGGGGATGTCTTAAGGATTAATAATAGAACACCTTAAAGGGATGTCTTAAGGGTTCATAATAGAACGTCTTAAGGGGGTTTCTTAAGGGTTCATAATAGAACGTCTTAAGGGTGTGTCTTAAGGGTTCATAATAGAATGTATTAAGGGTTCATAATGCAATGTATTAATGGTTCATAATACAATGTCTCAAGGGGATGCCTTAAGGGGTCATAATACAATGTCTTAAGGGGTCATAATACAATGTCTTAAGGGATCACAATACAATTTCTTAAGGGGTCATGATACAACATCTTAAGGATATAATTGATTTAACAATAATATATGCATGAAATTTAGTGATTTGAAGACATACAAGGACATGTATGTCATCTCAAAACAATGTTTACAAAATTTGGATATGCCATCTCAAGAACATCTCAAACTCATGCCCAGAATGTACTAGGTCTTCACACCACATGATATCAAAAAGGTACAAGAAATATCAATGAAATAATCAAAACATACATAATTTAATTTATATAAAACTAACTATATGTACACAACTCAAGTACCTGCATTTAAAATTATTCCACACGTGTGTAGGTTGAATCCAGGTATCCTCTCCTTTTTGTTTCAAAGTATGAGATCAATGCAATGATGGCTTAAGGATACAAAAAAAGGATAATAAATCAGTTTAAACTATTAATGTACAAGCAATATTTTTTTTATTCAAAACATGTATTTAAATACATTTTTACTAATAATTACCTCTATTTAAAAGGACAATATAAAACTTAAACTATATTTACCTGTATTTACTTATTCCATTGTACCATCTGCATCCTCTCTTTTTTGCAATGCATCTATGATTGTCTCATGCTCTTCCATATAAATTGTCCATAACACTTTATTTGCAGGTCTTCCGTGATACCGATCTAGTTTTATATTTGTTGCCACCACCAAATGTGAATAATGTATAATTTTTTTATGTAGTTCATAATCTTCAAATGCAGGTAGACCATTCTTCCTTGCTAGGTATTTTTGTAGCCAAGTGCCAACAACCACAACCAATTCTATTGGAAAATATGAAAACAATCATCATATAATTTCTCAATTTTTTCTTAATGAGATGAAAAAAATGTTCTAAAATATTGTTTAAGGGGATCAAAGAAATTGTTATCAAAATTTGCTTAAGGGGATGTCTTAAGGGGATCATGGTACCTATTGGATAATGATATCCATCATCATCTTCTCGAGGTGATATTAACTTATGTTTACTCTCCACACAATGAGCCAACCAGTATTTTGTTTTCTCTTCATTCCCCTCAAGTGCAATAACATACACATGTCCTGCAAACAAAAAATGATCTAATAACTTGCACATATCAATATAAAAAATTAGTATTGAAAAATAACTTAATAAAGATAAATTAAATGAAATAAATTGAATTAAATTACCTTCTTGTACAATGTATGAAACACGGTCATAGTCTTCAGATGCAAACACTTGATCATTTTCTTCAATAGTTCTTTCATATTGATCATGTGCTTGTGAAGGTGTCAACGATCTTTGCTCCCACTATTCAACTCATTCTGTATTTTTACATGCTTCCCAATCTCCTAAGATACAAAACTAGAAAAAACATGCAAGCTCCCTTGTCCAGATAGTCCATGTGTTTGTTGTCGAACTCCTAAACGAATTCCATTTAGTAGATCCACTAATTGTCTCACAGTCAACTCTAGGTACAATGTTATCTTCTTCAACCAACGAAAAGAATCAATGAGCTCTAGAGTACTCACTTGAACTAGGTGCAGATAATATTGTATTACACCAATCGACAATCCCATGTGCATATTTAAATTAACTACATCTTCAAATTTTAATTGTTCTCTAGCAAGAATTATTTTGACACACACACCAGCTCCATCATGTTCTCCTTTACCATGCCCAGCTTCAAAAAAACTCCATATATGTTGGACATTAAGTTCTTTGTGAATCCTACTTAACCAATAGAACATTCGAGCATTCTTGAACTGCCCTGTATAGTTATCTGACCATATGAGGTGTTCTTTCATATGGATTCTTCTTTCTCTTAATTTTTTGTAAAATATACTGAAACAGTATTGAACAAACTCTTATGAGTGTAATAGGTTGTCACTCAAATAAAAATAATACTCCCTCAGAACTTTTTTATCATCCTTAGTGCTATGATTTGTATGTCTATAAAAAATATGGAAAAACATAGCTACTTGCACTGAATTATAATATTGTGATTGAATTTCCTCTTGTAGAGCTAGAGTATAATTTTCTGCAAAATCAACCACTGAAAGTATAGTACCAATTGGAAATGTGTTTCTACATGCGTGAAATTGGCCATCAAGCCTTCGAGCATGTTGAGAGTGCATGATATATTTTTGTACTATCTTATTCTTAAATTCAATCATGAATGCATGCACACTAACTTTTTCTGTAACTAAATAACAATGCTTTCCTATTTTTCCATCTTTTAAAGAATAGTGAACATTCTTAAATCTTTTAACTTCTACTAATTGTTGTCCAAAATTATTATCAACACTTTCATGCATAGAAATTCCTAAGAATGAAAGGTTTCCACAGGCAATGCATTGTCTAGAAATACAAGAACTTAAATAAAAAAATTTACTATTAGATCTTTCACAAAACAAACTTGAAATAAACTCCCTTATTGCTTGAGGTGGCATATTAATACCGCATTCCTATATAATCATGTTAGTATGCAAGGTACAATGTATATATCGAAAAAATTCATAAAAATAACGAAATTGAACATGTGTTTTACAAAAACAAGATATTCATTGTTTATTAATTTTTACATACCACGGTTTATATTTTTCAAAATACCTTTGACTTATTTTAATATTACCGGTTAACACTAAATCACCACAAAATTTTCTATAAAATTCAATTTGTGTTGTATCTAATAGGTGTTTTGAGTGAGGATTGTGAACTTAAGACTACACCCTTAGTTTTAAAACATCTCTAGCATTAGATGAAAGCCTAGTATTATCATACCAATATTTTTAAATCAAAGATTTAATTTCAACATTCAATTTCATATCAGATCTCGGGAGTTGACCACTGAAACTCCAACATTGTTTAATAGGATCATTTTCTATAATTATTCTTCTTTTTTCCACTCTTAGCAATGTTTTATGATGTATTTTTAAAACTTCACTAATATTTCTTACCATTCTTTTATTCAGAGTTTCTTTATTAACTATAGAAGTTGTTATAGCTCTTCTTGATGTATTTTTATCTTTAGATCATCTATTTTTTCCAATAAATTGAATGGCACTAGCAACAGTACACATAACATGTTTTAATGATTAATCTTTTCTTTTTGGTTTAACACAAAATCCTAACCTTTTCATTAATTTCCTCATTTTTTTCATTCTCATCAATTGCATCATTAGTTGACATTGAATTGTAATTTTTTTACGATAAAAGAATTCATTGTATATTTTATTTGCATGTGTTCCTATTTGCCTCCAAGAAATTTGACTAGGAAGATTATCAAAAACACCACTTTCAATTTTAAAAAAAGTATTTTCATTAAATTCAACATCACATTCTAGATTTTCATCTCCATCTTCATTTTCATTTTCATTTTCATTTTCAACTTCAAAATGATTTACATTTTCATCTTCATTTTCATCAACAAAACGACTTTCATTTTCAATAAAAGGATTATAATTCTCAATTTAATTTTCAACAAAAGGATCATTCTCACTATCATTTTCAACAAATTCTATAAAATTTTCATCTCTCTGAATATTATCAATGTCAACATCGTTAAGTCCAACATCTTGTAAAATTTCTACATACGAATTTACCATTTCACTAACATATGGATTTGAAGATGTGCCTGGATTTGTGCATATTGAAACATTATCCATAACATTGAAAGAGGGATTTGAAGACATAGTAGGACTTGATTGTATAATCATATTCTTCTCCAAATTGACTTCTTGCAAATTCGCTTCATCTACAACCATGGTCTCCTCTATGTTTTCATCTTCAATAGTTGTGGAATTGGATGCTCCCCCATCATTCATTAATTTAATTCTCATTCTTCTTTCTCTTTGTCTTTGTCTCTCCTTCTCTTTGTTTGCTTCAATTCCTTTAGGAGTCAATGTCTTCCTCCTCTTATTACGACATTTATTTCCCATGATTATAAAATTCTCAAGCACAAATGAATGTAAATAGTGAGATTCTTCAAAAAAATCGTTTCAAATTGGAAGTTCAAGACCTAAAAGGACTAAATTCTTCCTCTTGTGTTCCTCAAAACAAGTAGAAAACTAGCACAATTCCACTTCAAAACTAATTTCTTCATGCCTCCTTTGAAAAAATCAATTCATATTGCAAGTTGAAGACCTTTTGTTCTTTCTTTGAAAAAATGGGATCTCTCCCTTGAAAATTTTTATCAAAAAAGCAAGTCACCACCTATACAAAAAATGATCAATGAAAAAAATAGACCAATTTTACTATTCTCGGTTGTACATGTGAAGTTGCAAACTTCATAGTAAAATTTGATAGTAATTTAAAATAACACAATTGAAGAGAAACAGGATCCCGATTATAAAACAGGATTCCGATTATAAATCAGGATCCCGTATTTAAAGATACAGGATCTCATTTTAAACTCGGGATCTCGTTTCCTATTATTGAATGTGGTGACCATTGGTAAGGAAATGTGATCCCATTTATAATACGGGATCCTGAGTTTAAAATGGTATCCCGTATCCTTAAATACGGGATCTTGAGTTTAAAATGGGATCCCATATCTTTAAATATAGGATCCCGATTTATAATTGGGATCCCATTTATTTTAATTTGAATTTTTTTTGGCCTTGTGGTCGGGGTTTTGCTTCAGATTTTGGTTTTGGAAAAGCATTGGGAGTCCGAACCTAGGCCTTCAACCTGGTTTGACCTGAAAGTTGAAAGTTCTAACAATGTTAGGGAAAAAAATCGAGTTTGGACATATGACTGACGACTTTTTTTGCAAATTTTTTTGACGAAATTAAAACCCATTTTAGATGAGACACTGCAGATTTCAAATATGTAATTGTTTTTACAATTGGATTATTTTTTGTATTTTCAATTAATTTCCGATGAAATTGGTTCATAAAATTTAAATATCAGTGTTTTTTCCTATTTTAATAACTTTTGATTAGCATAACATTTTGACGAATGGATTGCACAAGGGAAAAATTCAGACAATTATTTTCAATTTTTTTTTTTAAAAATGCAAAAATGATAACTTTAGGTTATCTTATGCGTTTTGTACACAATGATTTTTCTAAACATCAAATATGCCTGATAAAAAATTAGCAGAAAACAAAAATCAATAAAAAATTACAAAAAAATCTCTAGGGCACGCTTCAGTGAGTCACAAGTCTTTTCCCAAAATGATTTAGAAAAATATGATAATTTAAGTCAAAATATGGATGTTGTACACGTGCATGGTATGGTAAAAAAAATGACTTTTAAATAGTGGTTTTTACAAAATCCTATTGAAACTCAATTTGTACAATGTGGGTATTGAAATAAATTACATATTTGGAAACTAGACTTCGAGTAATACATTTTATGATTATTGAGTTGTTTGAAGATTTCATCTCTAAGTGCTTCAAATTTTAAGGTCAAATGTGTCAAACTCTGAAAAATCAAGGAAAACACTTCCACTTTTTGGCCAAAAAGTTGACTCAACTTCTTGCTAGCACCCTGTTCCAAAACATAGTTCTTCAGAGCAAGTTGTTTGTGGGTGCTATTGAGCCCACAAACATTCCATGACATAACTCTCATTTTTGACCTTTTTTTAGGACACATTCAATGTCCTCTATTTACCCAGGGAAATCTCATTTGTCATTTCTCTCGTCCTAGTGTTCCTCTGGGAGGGCCTTCCTAGCTTTGAGTCACCTCCTACATCTACCTTCTTCTTCCTTCCTTTTTTCTTTGGTGTTGTCCAGATCCCTTCTTCTGCAGTTTTCTCAAGCTTCAAAGCCCCCATAATTTTTATAGATTCATCAACCATTTTGTTGCTCTCTTCTTCCCAAATTTCACAATCCTCAACCATTATCTCGCTAGTCCCCACAAAGACCTTCACAAACAGAGGAACAACAGCCGAAGAGCCAGGGTTCTGGGTCATTTGGATAGTCAGGGGTTTAACAAAAGACTCCAATAAGGCACTAGGGTCGACTAGGCCAGATGGAGGTTTAGCAAAGGTGGGTGAAGGCGAAGGGTCCTCAAGGGATGATTCAACATTTGGAGAAAGAAGCCTAGAGTCCTCTGGTAGAAGGGGATCAGTCCCCATAGGATTAAGATTCTCCAAGGTATATTCAACCTTAACCTCCCGACTGAAAGAGGATTCATAGTCAGAGATAAGATGACCGACTTTTGCACACTTTTGACAGTAGACCACAACATTTTCATAACACACTGGTTGTGTCTAGTTACCAAACTTAGAGCACAACTTAACTGTGTTCGGAAGGACTTTATCTACAAAAATATTAACATAGAATTTCGCAAATACTAACCTATCTTTTGACTTGGTAATAGAGTTAGTGGTGACAAACTAATCCAACAAATCCCCAATACATTTGAAAATGACCTCATCCCAATACTCAAAAGGTAAGCCCGACAATTGCACCCATATTGGAGCCAATTTATTTAGATCTATAGCAAGGTCAAAACCCAACTTGCAACGACACATAGCCAAGCTATGTTTCCCATACACCCACAGACCCATTGAAAGAGTCACCACCATGTCTTCCACCACCATGAATCTAAATAGAAAAATACCACCAGCCATCACGCATATCTCCACACTACCCTTGAGACACTATTTTTCCGCTGCCCATTTCCGAACCATATCCACCATTGGATGGAAAGAAAGAAATATCCCCACCACAATATTCTCCATAGAGGAGAGAATCCTATCATAGACTAGATCAGGAATGTCAAAACCCATCCTAGATGCCTTGACAACCTCCGGTAAAAGAGGGGTCATGGAAGAGACTTGCTTGCCATTGGATAACACATCCTTCCAGCCAACAACTAGAAAGATCTCCACTATTGGCATAGAAGATTCGCACGGGACTGCAAAGGTCTTCAAAAGGCTCATAGGAGAAGATGATGTCCTCGCAAGGGTGGTACCCGAGGGACACGGACCTGAAAGCGAGGTGATCAGGTTAGGGGGGATAGAGGGGGACCGTTGGGTACCCCCAAAACAGAGTCCACCATGCACGCATGAAGTTCAAGTGCAGGCAGAGGAGAGGGAAGCAAGAAAATTTACCAAGCCTATGTTATGTTAGCATAGGATAGATTTATATTTTATTGCATGTAGAATTGCTTAACCTTCTTTTCTTCTATTTTTCCTTAGCGTTACAATCTTCGAGAAAACCTAGCTACCTATTTCCATTGTTGCATCATTGTTGGAACACTGTGATTTAAGGTGAATCAGTAGGGAAGA
The DNA here is from genome assembly GCA_007115665.2 of Sequoiadendron giganteum. Classification (NCBI taxonomy): domain Eukaryota; kingdom Viridiplantae; phylum Streptophyta; class Pinopsida; order Cupressales; family Cupressaceae; genus Sequoiadendron; species Sequoiadendron giganteum. Next base: position 118,745,188 of record CM021102.1, read on the forward strand.
TGGAATAGGAGATTTGTTCAATAGTATATGATTTTATTGGTGAGGAAAAATATCAAATTCTTTTGAGATAATGAGGATTATTCATTTCTCTTACTAGGTTTCTCCATTATTTCCATTCCCATTCTCTTATACTATCATGGGTGAGAAAGAGTGAGGTGTCCTAGTAGAACATTAAGAGGAGGAGGAAACTATTAGAAGAAGGTCGATTTGGAGTTGAGTGAGGCATCCCTAGGCATGAAGGTTAATATTATTTCCACCATAATCAAGTCTAAATAGTGATTTGGAATTTTTGGGTATATAAAATAATCCTTCTGTTTAAATTTTATTGTATTATGTTCATCTGTATTGGAAACTTCAGGGTATATTTTAAGTCTCCATAGTTGTAGTGGTAAGTCGATAGTTTGGTTACCCAAGCTATACAAAAAATTCCAAACACATTTTAATGATATGTGTTCCTCTGAAATCTTTTCTCAAAAAAAATTCAATGAGTTTTATTGGTATGATAGATTTTTGAATTATAGAGGGTGGCCTTAATAGCGACAGGTGTTTATGTGGCTAACTATGAAACATAAAATTTTGGAATGTGTTTGATGGTTGTGTATTGAATTCATTGACTAAATATAAAACTCTTGCCATACCTTATCAAACCACCAACATTCCGCTAGAGTAGGTCATGACTGTTTATGAACATAAGTTATTGTCAAATGTGAAAGATGCTTAAACAAAAAAAAATTACTTACATGCAAAACAATATGCTAAGGAAATATATATAATATTACAATTCAAAAGAACCTTTTTGTTGTTATGGTATGTGCAGGATCATGATGGGCCAAAAAGTGGCGATATATAAGTGATATGATGACCCATGTGGCTGACGACTTTTTTTAAACCCAAAATTGATGAAACGAAAAGGATTTTTAAAGGCGATTCTCAACTTTCCACCAATATAAATTATGATCTACTTTGAATTTAATAAATAATTATTCTTCATTTTCTATTTGAATTATGACTAAAGTCCTGATTGATAGGTTGATTGAAAAACATCTATAGCTTTCAACCAGTATCACATTTTTTGAATCCAAAACATGTGTCACATTATATGCTTCACATACTATAGGATTAAAAAAGAGAAAATTGAATTTCATAAAATTTTGACCAAGTTAAGGTGGTCAGACATACGAGTTTTTATATTTTTTAAAATTTGTAATAAAAAAATCATAATTAATTATTTACTTGAAAAAAAATTACAAAAAAATATGCATCACATCGGGACATGAGTCTTCTACTTATATCTAAAATATTATAAAAAATATTATCATTTTATTGTGGTTAGGGTGGTTAGACAGACACCTACTTCTTATATTTTTCCTGAAATTTAAGTACTACTACATTGAAATTTTAAATTTTCACCAAATATATATTTTTATTTTTTAAATAAACCTAGTAGTTTAGAAACTACATTCAATTTCATACAGATTCTATTCTTATATATTTTTGAAATAATATAGATAACTTATTCAAATTTTTACGTCAAGTTGCCTAACTCTGATTTTTCTGAATTTTATTGCCACTTAAGAGCCTATTTTTTTCATGATGATCCTACACATACCCGTTATATGTCCACTTAATTGAGTAAATTTTAAGCTCCTCCATATCCACTTGGATTATATGCATGCCATTAGAGTTTCAGCTGTGGGATACACATATATAATCAGCTTTAATATGGCACATTATATCTTCCTCATTTCTTTAGTCATCAGTTAGGGCTTTAGTGGCCCTTAGTTTGCACATATATGCCCTAATCTTTAATGTCTACTCTATTCAGTCTATGGATAAATAAATGGTTACAAAAGTGACTTTTTCTGAGAAATTGTTTTTACTTTCTTTCTTATTTAAATAATTATTTTTTGACAATATTCATTTATTCTATATGCTTGGATGGATGTTCATTTTGTGATCCAAAACATCCATTTCAGTGCAAAAAGAGGGGGGAATAGCAAAGGGACATGGGTTTGGGATTAAATTTTTTTTTTTTTCAGACTGCAAGAATTGGTCAGGTATCCGTCCCCCTATAAACGTTTTTTACGTGACCAATGACGGTGGTGCGACACGCCCTCTGGTACCACAGGGATGGTGGGGAGACTAAATCTCATGACCTCTTGCCTTCAAGAGGATGCTTTAGTCAATTGAACTAGGCCTACCGCCCCTTATATATCAACAAACTTGCAAAAGAAGAAAACAACTAATTTATCTCAACTTATACTATTACTTTCTATATATCCATTCATTATTCCCTTATTGGTTATTGCCACCCTACTATAAATGCAATTTTAATGCAAACAAAACTGCCCACCAATGTCTTTAAGAGTAAACTGACGTTATCAGTTGGCAATGATTTCTATTGACTGTTGATTAGCAAATGAAGACCAATTTACCAATCAACAATTTTGGATTTGGACTTGACCACAAGTGGGTGCCTCAACAACATATGTCATTTCTTCAATGACTTTTTTTTGGTCTCTATCTTGTTTCGTGATATACTATTTTCCAAGGAGGAAATGGGAGATACATATGTCTAACTACAATAGCAATAGTAGTAGGTCTTTCCTCTGAGCATCCATTACCTGACCAACCCTAAAAACATGTGGATATGTTACAAGAATAATTGTCATTGGACTTAGAACAAAATTTATGTCTACTTAGATGAACGTGAATATGAACTACTTGATAACCAAGGTGAATTTACACCAATAATGGACTAAGATTTTTCTTCCTCTATGATTGATGGGTGGATCAGTCTTCGTAAACGTTTTCTTCCATCTACTATGTTGCAATCAATGAGTGAGGCATTGACCAACTGACCCTTCACTAGCAACGTGGAATTTGGGTCAAATTCAAAACCCTTGGCGCTTCAATTAGCCATGTGAGGTGGCAGAAAAATGTAGTTTAGCTCACAATGTGGAACATCATTTTACAATTTTCTTGCAATAAATCAATATCCAATTGCAAATTTTTTTTTATCAATAAAGTACACAAACTAACAAATCAAATCATGTGATGCCACATTAGTGCCTCAATACAACATGACTTAGTGCACCACTATCGGTTTCACCTTTTTTTGGGCTTTTTTAGATACCTCAACAAAAAGCATGTTGATGTAGCATCATATTTTATGATGTGGACTTAAAACAAAACATAGAAGCACATGAGTTGCCAAATAAACTGTTGTACACAATTGAGAATGATTTGAAATGTCCACATAGAATTTTGAGAAACACAAAGTTAGGGTGCTCCACTATGGGTCCCTCTCCCCTAGAAATTCTACTACAAAATCTAGGAATTGATTTGTTACAAGAAAATTTTATAGATGCCGCTCAACTCAAACATGATACCTTTTTTATTTCTCTCTCCAAATCTTTCCATGTATTTTGATCTATTGTTTGCTAAATTTTAGAAGCTCCACTCTGGTCGCAGTTTCATAATTTCTCTCCTGCTCATTAAAAGTAATCAAGTTCTTAGTAATTATCATTTTTTTAAAATTATTTAAACAAAGAGACAATGTAATTTATATTTTATTTATGTAATATTTATTATTTATTAAAATAATTAAAAATATATTATTTTCCAAAAATTTAATTATTTTGATTATTAAAATAGTTCTACTCTAATAACATTATTCACTTATTAAATACTAATTTAACAATTATCCAACATAATTAGACATTCATTAAAAGAGGGTTGTGACATGTGTAATCAACACAAATCCTTCTTCTAATCAAAAGATAATTACATAAATACTTCAAAGAGTTCATCAAATGTATAAAGTAATATTAAAATCCAAAATGTACAATCAACAATAGAACAAACCACTCCACTACACTTGGATTTTCAAAATCCAGTGGTTTAGAGTTCATGCACAAGAATCACCAAATGTAAGCCTTTAATCATACTTAAGAGATGCAAACATGTCACTTATCAACTAACTTCCACTAAAGATAACTTTATTATTGTGAGTCATAGTAGGCTTAAGGCCTAACTTTCAAACCTCGTTTTGATACCACATATAAAAACCAGATTTATTTATCTAAAAAATATGATTAAATTTTTTAATAAATGCCTAATTATGTTAGATAAATTTTAAGCTAGTATTCAATAAGTGAATAATGTTATTAGGGCATTACTATTTTAATAATCAGAATAGTTAAATTTTTTGAAGTAAATAATTATTTAATTATTTTAATAAATAATAAATATTGTATAGATAAAAAGGAAAATGTGTAATATATATAAATAAATAATATTTCTCATTTAACTTTGGGTCATTTACATTTGCTTCTTTTATTAATTGATTAAATATTTAAGATGAATGGTATTTACAAAGAACTTGATTACTTTTAGTGAAGAGGAGAGAAATTATGAAACTCTACGAGAGTTGAGCTTTTAAAAAGCCCTAAAATTTAGTAAACAATAGGTCGAAAGACATGAGAAGATTGAAAAGAGAAATGACAAGGTATCGTGTTTGAGTGGAGTGGACATCTGTAATATTTTCCTATAACAAACTAATTCCTATACATAGTAATTAAAAAGGTGTAGATTTTGGAGTAGAACTTCTATATTCCAAGAAAATTACAAAAGGTTAGGTTTAACCGACACGCTCTAAACACCTTTGACTATTTAGGTGGCAAATGTGGGCTCGTATTGTTGGGGATATCTATTCTCATCCAAACAGTAGTCATCATTAACATTTAAATTGATTTTGAATTCCGATGTCAAAATTTGATGGATGTCCTCATATAAATTTGGTGAAAGACATGAAAAGATTAAAAAGAAAAATCACGAGATGTATTTGAGTGGAATGAACATCTGTAATATTTTCTTATAACAAAAGGAATAGATTTTAGAGTATAACTTCTATATTCCAATATTCCAACACACTCTAGGCAGCTTTGACTGCTTAGTGGCAAATGTGAGTCCGTATTGTTGGGGACATCCATTATCATCCAAACAGTTACCGTTAACGTTTAAATTGATTATGAATTCCCACGTCAAAATTTGGTGGAGCATCATTTGTCTTCCTTCTCGTGATGTTGGAAGTTGTGTCAAAAATAGGTGCTCCTATATTGTAAGGCAACGCTCCTACTGCAGCATGCTGTGAGCACTAATGCCATAGTAATGGTGTCACATGTATTCAATGAATCCCCTCGAAACCCATGAATCTTGCTGGAGAAGCTACTGTTCAGCTTGTAAGCGAAGGATTTTTATTGTTTTGCATACTTGCCTGTCAGGATGGATATCAGAATTTTGGTTTTCTGTTGTATGACAGTCTGTGAACTCTTTTAAAGGCAGAACAGTGAGTAATTTGGGATCCTGTCATTTTCTTGTTTTGATAGAGTTTTCCTACAGGTACACCAATGAATGACTAAATTTTTGCATAGATCAACACAGTAATTGAAAGCTTGGTGAATATACTAAATGTCTCTTTTTCTATCATCTTTCAGCTTCCATATCGTTTTGGCTTGAAGGAAATAACGTATCAGTGGTCTCTTATAACTCTCTGTGTGTTTGAAGAACGCTTGCAAAAATGGTGTTTTTGAAATTTTTGAAGGTGATTTCCAGTTCACATGATTTTTAAACATTATAAAATGATGGGGTTCCTCATTATGTTGTGGAATGAGTTGTTTAGTTGCCTGTGGCATATAGAAGAGATTGATGATGTTCAGGTTCTCTCCTTCAGCAATTTTAAAGGTGAAATCTTACTAGTCATGAGTTGTTTGAATAGGCGTTTTTTCACAAGTTTGTAAAATTAAAGTTCTTTCCATCTATATCTTGAGAAAATAATGTTCTCAATGCACACATTAATCAACATTGGATTGTATCGTTGACGATCTTTTTCAAATATCATCTACTTTAAAAGTTAAAAAGTTAATTTTGACTAATATAAATAGGATAAATATTTACTATTTTTTTTAATGTTGATTTGATGTTAAACTGTTATTGATTGTTTGAACACTGGAACACATAAATTTTGAGTAGAATGATCATTGAGTGCAAATAAAAGAAAGACGGTGTGTTAAAGTAACTACTCAAATGAATAATCAACCAAAACAATATTTTAAAATCATTGTTATCAGATCATTTTTAAAGGTAAAAATTTATTGTTTTTGAATTTTTTATAAAAGTTTTGAATTTGTCAAGTTTTTCACTTAAGAGTGATGCACAAAAGATATATGGATCAATTGACATAATTGCTTTGATATGATGTTATTATTTGATTTTTTTTTTTTTTTTATATGGGTCAATTGACATAATTGCTTTAAAAATGATATGATAACAATGATTTTAAAATATTTTTTTTGATGATTGTTCATTTTCAAACCTTAAATGTAATTAACAGAAGGATTAAAATTTTGCATACAAGATTTTATAGACCTTTCCATGTACACATAAAATTTGACATGAACTAATTCACTACATTTCCATGCAACAATTAATATTTGTTTATACTTACAATAGACTCCACTAAGTATTTCAAGAAAACTATAATAGTTGACCTCCAAAGAATTAAAATCTCTTTGAAATAGAACTACAAAGTTTTCATACAAATACCTACTTTAATACACGTATTTCTTTCATGTCCCATAAACAACCACTCTACTTAAAATTCATATATTTCAATGTTCAAACGATCAATAACAATTTAGACATGAATGTATAGGTCGAGCAAACTGGCTAGAATCCAAGCCTGCAGATGAAAGCCGTCAGTGTGAGGTATGGAAAAAATGCAAGCTACGAAGTGTAAAGTATTTCTATGGAATTGAATTAATAGAATGCAATCTGGAAGAACAAACAACTGCGGCCTTTTCTTCAGTCTACAGCGACTTACACTTTCAAAATGATAATTTCTGCGATCTGCAACAGCTTTCTTTAACTACGACTCACTCACTTTTTGCTATGATCTCCATCGGCCTGCATATATTTACCATGGTAGCACGATTTTGTTAGTTTGGAATAAAACTGGATTAAAATCCTGTCATATTTGAAGTGTTTTCGAGAACCATTCTTTCTTGGATTCACTATTGAAGTGTGCTTATCATAGTTAAATTTGGCAGAAAGTCTTTACAGAGGAACCCATCTTCTTAGACTTCTTACACTTGCAGATCCCTACAAAGTGATCCCTCATTAGCATTTTTATTGGATGGGTAAATGATCCCTTAAATTATTGCAGAGTCGTCCTTCACACAATACAATATTGTTTATAAGAATATTTAGTGTCCTTATTTCTGGCTGATAGAGAAATAAATGATGAATACAACAAAGAGTCTTGAATGCAAAGGTAGCAATCCAAACATTGAAACCAACAGCAGGCAGTTTTGGTAGATACAGAACAAGTGAGAGACATGGCATCAAATGAACTTTGCATTACAATATTTTCGATGTCATCTCTATAGTGGTGCTCTAAAACTAAATGCAGTGAAAGAAGTTTGAATTTGTATAGTGCTTTCCTTTTTTAATATCTGACGACTTTATAAAATTCCAAACCTTCGTAGATGGCGTGCTCTTCGCATGGACGAGGATCTGAGCCGACACATGACAGAAGGGTTAGCTGGGCAGAATCTTTGAATAGACGTGGCTCTGATGAAAAAAGGGTTAGCTGGCCAGACGATTAGGAATCCTTCAGAACACTGCAACATGAGCAAGAATACCATAGCCAGCATTCTCGACCTATAAATCTAAGAGACAAAGGTATCTTAGAAACCCCTCAGCTAGGGTTTGAATGAAATAACTGTTGGGAATAACGAAACCTAATTATAGTGGATAAAGAAGAAAACATATACCAAATTAAATGGACAGTAAGAAGACAGGTAGAATATTTTATGTTTCATTAAACTAACCAAAAATATTACAATATTAAAATGTTTACATACAAAAATTCAAAGCAAAGCTTTGTACATTCTTTCATCCAAAATATTGTGCACGTTCTGGAGCACCAGAACACACTGTGTGTTGTTGCGAACATTTCGGAGCACTGTCCTTTGTCAATGTCTTTTGCTGCTGCAGGATCTCCTGAACATTCTACTTTTGTTCTGTTATGTTCTGTTGAACATTCTTCTTTCTATTCTTCTACTGCTCTCTGTCTTTTGTCTCTTACATTCTTTTTTTCTTTTCTAACTGAAAAAAATTCTATTCTAATTTTTTTTCTTTCCCAGCCTTTTCCAAAATTGGCACTGAATTCAAATTCACCTATCAATAATAATTTTGCTGCTAAAATTAATTGGGACAACAAGTGTCTGACAATCCAGCTGGGGGGAATGATCCAAAACATATCTTATCTGTTTGTGCATTAAATACACTTTCTCGTTGTTGCTTGAGATTAGCTTTTCCAACACTCCCCCTTAATCTTGAGTCTTTTTTATTTACATCACCATTCAAAAGTTTTGGAACATAAGTTCTGAAGCATATGCGCTTCTCCAAAGTTCCGGAGTAACTATGTTTTTCTGTGTTTCCCTAAACACAAGTTCTGGAGCACCTACACCAAGTTTCGGAGCATCTGTGCTCCTCTGTTTTTTTCTGAACCAAGGTTCTGAAGCATCTATGTTTTTCTATGTTTACCAGAACCAAAGTTCCTGCGCACTCCTGCATACCCAGCCTATCTCTTAGATGTTCAAAGGAGTCTTTTGACAATGCCTTTGTGAAAATATCAACGAGTTGCTGCTCATATCTGCAATATTGAAGCTCGATCTCTCCATGCTCCACCAACTCCCTTATGAAATGGTAACGGATTTCTATGTGCTTACTTCATCCATGCAAGACGAGATTCTTGGTCAAGGCAATAGAAGATACGTTGTCACAAAATATGGTTGTACCATCTTCTTGCTACTCATTCAAATCAGCAAGGATTCTTCTAAGCCAAATAGCTTGGCATGTTGCTACATTTGTTGCAATGTATTCCATTTTAGTCGTGGAGAAAAACTATGGATTGCTTCTTTGATGTCCATGATATTGCTCCTGAACCCATGTGGAATGCATATCCTGATGTGCTATTTCTGTCATCTACATTTCCTACCCAACAAGTTGAAACTCATTAGTGGCGATATACATAATGTCATAACCTTTTGTGCCATTGACATACCTTAAAATTATTTTTCCTACTTGCCAGTGTGCATCCTTAGTCTGCTCCATGAGCCTAGAAATCAGGCTTACCACATTCATTAGATCGGGTCTTGTTGTTGTCAAATACATGAGGCTTCCAACCATGCTCTTATAGAGGGTTGGGTTAACATATTTGCTACTGTCCTCTTTGCTTAATTTCAAACCTGTAGCTATTGGAGTTGGGGCTAGTTTGTTGTCCAACATTCTAAATATTTTCAAGATTTGATTAACATAACTTATTTGAGAAATAAAGATGTCATCATATGTTTGTTGGACCTCTATGCCTAGGAAATATTTTAGCAAACCTACGTCTATCATTTCAAACTCATTTTTTATTACCTCTTTGAAACCAACAATGAAAAGATTACTATTATCTGTGAAAATTAAATCATCTACATACAAAACAACAATAAGTATCTCACCATTGGTTGTCTTGATGTAGAGTGTGGGCTCACTACCACTTTTGTTGAAGCCATTGCTCAAAAGGTAGGTATCAATTCCACTGTACCATGCTCATGGTACTTGTTTTAGCCCGTAGAGAGCTTTCTGGAGCTTGTAGACTTTGTCTTCTTTCCCTGCAATTTCGAGCCAAGTGGTTGTTCCACATACACCTCTTCTTTTAGAACTCCATTCAAGAAGGCTAACTTTACATCCATTTTTAGTACTTTCTATTTGTGCTGGGCTACAATTCCTAGGACTGCATGCACTATTTCCAGCCTTGCAACTGGTGCAAAAGTCTCATCATAGTCTCTTCTAGGCTATTGTTTATATCCCTTAACAACTAGCCTCGTTTTATGCCTTTCAATCTTACCATCAATAGTGCATTTGGTCTTATAGACCCACTTAAGTCCAATGGCTGATTTCCCTTTGGTTAAATCAGTGAGCTCCCATGCTTTGTTTCTCACTATAGCATCCAACTCTTCATCCATGGCATTACACCATTTTTCTTCTTTCACAACTTCAAAATACATTGGATCACTGTGAGAAAACAAAGCAAAATCCAAATTCTCATCAAAATCTTCATACCTTGTGTTGTCATAAATTTTCCTCATGCTTCTAGTCTTTCATGGCATCAATGATGCAAGCATAGGGTTTGAAATTCTGGAGCCGCTTGACTGTTGTTCTGATAAAGAAGACTATTGTTGTATAGTTCTGAAGCATTTGCCCTACTGAAAGGTTCTAGAGTTGTCGCTGCTATTTTCTGAATTGTCACCTTGATGTAAGGTTCTAGAGCATCTTCCTTCTACAACTTATTCATCCTCAAAAGGTATTGAAACATAAATACCTATGTTTCTATCAACTGTTTCATCTCATGATTCATTTTCAATGAACTCAACATCCCTATTGATCACCACTTTCTTGGTGATAGGATTATACAATCTATAGGCTTTGGATTCTTCACTATAGCCTATGAAAATGTATTTTTCACCGTTGTCATCACATTTCTACCTTTTCTCTTTTGACACGAGAGCATATGCCACACATCCAAATATCCTCAAATTCTCAACACTCCATTTTCATTTTGTCCACACTTCTTGTGGAATCCTATCACGAACGACCTTTGTGGGGCACCCATTCAAGATGTAAACTGTTTTTACTACAACATCACCCCAATATTCATTTGACAAACCTTTTGCCTTCAACATGCTTGCTGCCATCTCCATGATTGCTCTTTTTTTTTTCAGCCACTCCATTTTGTTATGGAGTATACCTGGTTGTGAGTTGTCTCTGAATACCTTGAGACTTACAAAAATTCATAAACTCTTGAGAAATATATACTCTCCCCCTCTATCTGTTATGAGAAATTTGATATAATGGCCGCTTTTCTTTTCAGCCAAGGCCTTAAACTCCTTGAACTTATCAAATTCCTTTGATTTGTTCATCAAAAGATACACCAAAAATTTTCTACTATAGTCATCTATGAGTTTCATGAAATAAATATTTCCTCCTAGTGTTGGGGTCTTCATGGGACCACACAAATCTAAATGCACCAACTCTAATGGTGCTCTTGCTCTCCTAGAATGCTTTGATTGAAAAGGGTTGTCTATGTTGTTTACCTAGGATGCATGCTTCACATTTTCTATTGGACTCTACAATTGGTGGTAGGCCCCTAACCATGCAGTTTTTAGCTAAAAGACGTAAACTAGAATAACTCAAATTCCCATACCTCAAATTCTAAAGCTTGGATGGGTCTTGGATGACCAATTTGAAGGCTAACTGCTGTGAGCCTTTTGACTATGCTGAGATTTGCATTTTGAGGGGAAACATTTGGTTCTTTGTCATTTGAACTACTGCCATAACTCTCTTTCTTTTGTCCTTGTCGTAGATGATGCATTCTCCTTTCTCCATCAACACTCTATAGTCATTTTGGACCATCTATCCAATGCTCAAAATATTATGTTTCATTCCTAGGGCATAAAAGACATCATGAATTTGTCTTTCTTCACCATGCTTGGTTTGTAGGCACACTATGCCTTTTCCCTTGACTAGAACCTTCTCATTGTTGCCCATTTTGATTTCAGACTTGATACTACTATTAATGGAGGCAAATAAAATTTTGTTACCACTCATGTGGTTGCTACAGCTGCTATCCAAGTACCAAACTTCAACAATGCCTTGTTTTGCTAAATTGCATGCCATGAAAATTTGTGACTGTTTTTCATTTTCAGCCTTGTTCTCATTCGCCATATTTGCATTTTGGCTTCCTTGGTCACGTTGTTTTTTCCTGCATTCACTTGCATAGTGACCATACTTGTGATAGTAGTAATACTGCACATTGCTCTTATCTTTCCTCTGATTTAATCTACTATTCCTTGTGTTTTGGAAGTCTGATTGGGAAGTGTTGGCTTCCTCTTGGTTGTTTGAGCTTCCTCTTCTGGAGTTTCTTCTACCTCTACCTCTTTGACATCTTCCTCTACCATTTCTTCCTCTTCCTCTTACATTTTTTTGTGCTTTGAAGGCTTGTTCTTGGGAAGAATTTGTAGACCTATTTAGACATTGCTCATGGGTTTGAAGTGAACCCATTAACTCATCAATTGACAATGTTGAGAGGTCCTTTGCCTCTTCTATGGCAATAAACATCGGGTCAAATTTTGTAGGTAGGCTTCTAAGAATCTTCTCCACAATATTTTGTTCTACCATAGTTTCTCCATTTATCCTTAACTAATTAATCAAGGTGGAAGCCCTTGTATGAAAATTTAAAATAGACTCATTGTCCTTCATCTGCATGGTCTCAAATTCTCTCATTTGCAGCTGGAATTTTATAAACCTGACTTTCTCAGTCCCTTTGCACGTGGTTTCAAGTATTTCCCATGCCTCTTTTGCATAACAAGTTGCTGCTATTAGAGGGAAAATAACCTATGTTAAGGTTGCCTCAATCAAACTGAGGGATTTTGCATCATTATTTCTTGTCTCTTTCAACTGGTTCTTGTGGGGATTGGTCAATGTTGCATATGCATTTGGGTCAGTCACATCTATGAATGCATTTGCTACTAATTCCCACAAATCATTTTCTACAAGAATGGTTTTCATTTTCTTTGCCCAGACGTCATAAATTTTTCCATCAAAAATAAGTGGCTGCTAGAAACTCCTACTATCTCCTCTAGCCATTTTGCTAAATAGGGGAAACAACAAATACCTAGAAAAAACCAAAGGGTATGTGCAGGATCATCATGGAAAAAACAAGTCCTTAAGTGGTAATGAAAATTCAGAAAATCAGAATTGGGCAACTTGACATAAAAATTTGAATAAGTTATCTATATTATTTCAAAAATATGTGAAAAATAGAATCTGTGGAAAATTGAATGTAGTTTCTAAACTACTAGGTTAATTTTTGTAAAAAATAAATCTATTTGCTGAAAATTTGAAATTTCAATGCAATAGTACTAAAATTTCAGGGAAAAAATAAAAAGTAAGTGTCTGTCTGACCACCCTAACCATAATAAAATCATAATATTTTTAAAGAAAATTTTAGATATAAGTAGATGACTCATGTTCAGATGTGATGCATATTTTTTTGTAATTTTTTTTCAAATAAATAATTAATTATGAATTTGTTATTACAACTTTTTAAAAATATTAAAACTCATATGTCTGACCACCTTAACTTGGTGAAAAATTAATGGAATTCATATATATATATATTTAATCCTATAGTATGCGAAGCATAGAATGTGACGCATGTTTTGGATTCAAAAAATGTGATACTGTTTGAAAGTTATAGATGTTTTTCTATCAGACTATCAATCAGAACTTTAGTCATAATTCTAATAAAAAATAAATAATTAATATTTATTAGATTCTAAAGAAAATATAAATTATACTCCTAGAAAGCTGAGAAGCTCCTTTACAAACCCTTTTCGTTTTATCAATTTTAGGTAAAATAAAAGTCGTCAGCCACATGGGCGAAGTCTGGAAAAACAAGGTAAGTTGTTAAACACATTTTACGTGTTGACTTTTAGGATTGGCAGGTCCGAACCAAATCCCGAGCCTAATACCAAGGCATTAAATTTTGTGTCAGAATATCGAATATCCGATTTGAATCCGATATCGGATTTGAATTCGATATATGATATCTTTTAGATCAGTTTTAAAACAATTTATACAATCTTTAATATATTATTTAAAAATGCAATTAAGCTTATAATTTAATATATATAATATCCAATAAAGTTTATAATGTAATATATTTAATATACAATTTATGGTAATCTCTTACCAAATTATGTATTTAATATATAATATATTATTAAATGTATAATATTTAAATATTATTTAAATATTTAAGTTAATCTATAAATATTTTAATATTATTTCAATATTTTAGTTAATCCATAAATAATTAAATATATATTACCAATTTATAAAATATTTAAATATTATCTCTTCGCTCTCTCCACCTCTATCTCTCAAGTCTCTCACTCAATCTCTCTCTCTCTCTATCTCTCTCTCTCCCCTCTCCTTCTCACTCCCTCCTTCTATCTCTCCCTCTCTCCCTCTCCCTCTCTCTC